>CAUYON010168429.1:0-19049 GCA_963573935.1 Arctocebus calabarensis
CCCGCCAAACAACAATGACGGCTGCAACCAAAAAATAGCCGGGCGTTGTGGCGGGTGCCTGTAGTCCCAGCTACTTGGGAGGCGCGCTTGAGCCCAGGAATTGGAGGTTGCTATGAGTTGTGATGCCATGGCACCCTATCCAGGGTGACAGCTTGAGGCTCTGTCTCAAAAAAAAAAAAAAAAAAAAAGAAGCTGATGCATCAGTATCTCAGTAAGAAGGAAGAAGCACAGACTCAAAGCACAAAGGGAAAAGAAGGAACAGCTCTTTAAGATAAAAAGAAAGGTGCTAAAAATAAATTCAAAAGGAATTAAGTTCCATGGATAAGGATAGGAAGTTAGGAGAAACAGTATGTTCACCAAGCCTCACCTATAATTGGGATTCAAAGAATATCTTTTTGAGATGACACATCATAATTTAAGTATAAGCATATTTAACAGTACAACGGTAACACTTCAGAAAGATTACATAATTAACTAAAATCAGGTGGTGAAGGAGTGTGAAGAAAAAAAGGAAACAAGTGTTATCACTGCTCAAGATAGGGAAACAATAGGTACTGTTTAAAAGGACTAAGCATTTTACATAAAGGTAAGCTATGAAAGGAACTATTAGGATAAAAATATAAACCTTCTCTAATGCCAAAATTATACCAAGAAAAGGAAAACCAAAAAAAAGAGTAAAGACTTTTGGAAAAATCATTAAAGCAGAAAACATAAGGTGAAAATAATAGGACAGAATGAAATGCAAACATTTGTTATATCAATAAATGTAAATTAATTTAACTCAATTATTAGAAAAAAAAAGCTTTTCAGTATGGATCATAAAGCAAAACCCAATTCTACAGTGAATAAATTCTCAAAACTTTTGGCCTCAGAATCCACCTTTAAACACTTAAAAACTATGAAGGACCACAAAGAACATCTGTATAAGTTTTGGTATTATTTATTATTAAATTATATTTATTAATTCATTAGAAATAAAATAACATTGCATATTAACATAAATAACATATTTTTATGAAAAAAACTACATTTCCTGAAACAAACATTTAGCGAGAAAGAGTAAAATTATAGTAACTATTTTGCAAATCTTATTAATATCTGGCTTCAGAGAACTGCTAGATTCTCATATCTGCAAATTCCAGAAAGCAGAAATATACAAACAACAGTCTAACCACTATGTAATAAAACTAAAATTAAGAAAATCAGAAAATAAGAAAAAGAACTTCCATCTGTAAGTTTTATAACTCCAAAAAATAACTGTCAGGTCAAAGAAAAACTATAAACAAAAAAAGCAAAAGTTTTAGAAAACAATATTAATGCTAACTCTATGTATTTGAATATAATTTACCATAGCCAAATCCCCCCACCAAAAGAAAGTCTTAACAGTCCAACTTCATTAGGAGAAACTGAAAAACTGCACCAAAAAAACAATAGTGTTAAAGAACTCTACAAAAATTTTCAATAAAGATGGTCCCACTGCTATTTATCTGTTTGTTTGTTTGTTTGTTCATTTTTAGAGAGAGAGTCTTATTCTGGTGCCCAGGCTGGAGTGCAGTGGTACAATTATAGCTCATCATAATCTCAAATTACCCTTCCAGCCTTGCTAGAACTAGGGAACACACCACCATGCCTAGCTAATTTTTTAAATTTTGTAGTGCAAGTTATTTCCCACACTGATCTAAATTCCTGGTCTCCAATGAAGTTCCAGCCTGAAGCACTGTATCATCTCCCAAAGAGCTGGGATTACAAGTATGAACCACTATGCCTGGCCCCTAGAGCTATTTAAAATGCCCATTGTATAGAAATGCAAAATTTCCACATATTTGTATGAAACCATGACATTAATAGCACATCTGACTAAGATTGTACAAAAAAAGAAAATCATAAGTCAATATCACTGAAGAAAATTTATGTAAAAATCTCAAGTAAAAGAATAGTAAACATAAGGCAGCAGCATACTAAAATATGAATACATAATAACTTATTAAGCTTTGATCCAAAAATACAAGAATGGTTGAAATAATCAAGTGAGGTTCACTTCTGAAATTCAGCAGTGGTTCAAATTTACTAATATATAAAAGTTGTATTAGTAGCTCTAATGACTAATACAAATGTTTATCTCTGTGATACTAAAGATGATTTGAAAAATCCAACAACTATTTTTGATTTAACAAAAAAGAAACTAAACAAAATAGAAATAGAGAAATACATCCTTAATATGTTAAAATTTTTCTATTGTACCCTCAGAGCCCACATGTTTTATGGGGAACATTAGAAGCATTGACACTATAGTCAGGAAAAAGTAGGTCACTGTCATTGCTACTCTTTAATGTGAACTGAATGTGTTAGACTATACAATCACATGAAAATGCTGCTAATTAGGGCAGGGCACAGGGCTAGATCCAGTTGGTCATGCCTGTAATCCTAGCATTCTGGGAGGATGAGATGGGTAGATTGCTTGAGCTCAGGAATTAGAAGACCAGCCTGAACGAGAGTGAAACCTCGTCTCTAAAAAATAGCTGGTTGTTGTGGCAGGTGCTGATAATTGCAGCTGCTCAAGAGGCTGAGGCAAGAAGATCTCTTGAGTCCAAAAGTTTGAGGTTGCTGTGAGCTATGACTACATAGCACTCTACAAAGGGTAACAAAGTAAGACTCTGTCTCAAAAAAAAAAAAAAAAGAAAGAAAAGAAATGCAGCTAATTGGAAAACTCAAAATAATCAACAGAAAAACTACCAAAAATAGCAAAATAATTCGGTATATTAGTGTAATACAAAATCATTATCTAGAAATCACTATATTCTACATATAAAACAATACATAGATTTGGAAAAATAGTTCTTCATTTCATAGGGAACCAGAAAAAAAAATATATATATATATAGCCAAGACAATTCTTAGTAATAAAAACAAAGCCAGGGGCATCACCCTACCAGACTTTAGGATATTATAAGTCCACAGTGATCAAAACAGCATGGTATTGGCACAAAATAGAGACATAGACATTTGGAACCAAATAGAAAACTATGAGATGAAACTAACATCTTACAGCCACCTGATCTTTAATAAACCAAAAAAGAACATACACTGGGAAAAAGAAGCCCTATTCAATAAATGGTGCTGGGAGAACTGGATAACCACACGTAAAAGATTGAATCTGGATCTGCAACTTTGGCATGAAACAATAAAAATCCTAAAAGAACATGTGGGAAAAACTCTTGAAGATAGCAGCCTAGGGAAAGATTTTATGAAGAAGACTTCCATGGCAATTGGAACAACAACAAAAATAAATAAATGGTACTTAATTAAACTGAAAAGCTTCTATGCAGCTAAGGAGACAACAACCAAAGCAAATAGACAATCTTCAGAATGGGAAAATGTATTTGCATATTACGAATTGGACAAAGGCTTGATAAATAGGCTTGATAACTAGGATCTACAGAGAACTCAAATTAATCAACAAAAAAAGAAATAATAATCCCATCTATCACCAGGCAAGAGACATGAATAAAACCTTCTCTAAGGAAGACAGAACTGCTAACAAACATGAAAAAATGCTCATCATCTCTGATCATCACAGAAATGTAAATCAAAACTACCCTAAAATATCACCTAACCCCAGTAAGATCAGCCCACATCACGAAATCCCAAAGCTGCAGAGGCAGATGCAGATGTGGAGAGGAGGAACACTTTTACAGTCAAAGGGACTGAAAACTAACATAGCATCTTTGGAAAGAAGTATGGAGAATCCTCAAAGAACTCAAATTAGATCTCCCATTTGATTCCACAATCCCACTACTAGGCGTCTACCCAGAAGAAAAAAAAAATCACTTTATCATAAGGACATTTGCACTAGATTATTTATCACAGCTCAATTTACAATCTCCAAAATAGGGAAATAACTCAGGAATGGATTAACAAACTGTGGTATATGCATACATTGGAACACTATTCAGCCATAAAAAAGATGGTGACTTTGTATCTTTTGCAATATCTGGATGGAGTTGAAACACATTCTTCCTAGTACTCTACCACAAGAAAGGAAAAGCAAGTATCCAATGTATTCAATACTAATATGAATCCTGTAGACAATCTAATGCAAGCCCACAAAGAAGAAAAACTCATTTTAATTCATTTGGGGAGAGGGGCAATGAGGGGGCAGTGCTCTCACTGAATAGGCACAGGATGGGGGTGTTTGGCACACCTTTTGTGTGTGGGACATAATCACAAGAGGCACTCTACCTAACAAAATCAAAATTTTGACCTAGTCGTTTGTACCCTCACATTAACATGAAATAAATTTACTTTTCAATTTTAAAAAAATGCATAGTAAATATAAAGAAAGGGAGAATTTCACTTTATCCTTTCCCAAAATAAAACACATAGTAATAAACCTAACAAAACATAGTCAAGACCTATAAAAATGAAACTTTAAAACACAAATGCTGAAACAAACTATGTTCTTGTTTAGAAATAATCAGCTCTAATCTCCTTCAATAGAGGATTAAATTTTTAAAACTTATGGTATATCACACAACAGAATGTTATTTTTTATATGAGATTTTATGTTCATTTTAGATAGACTTCTAGTATCTAAGTTTAAAAAACAGCAAGGTGCAGAAAAGTGAATATGGTGTGATACTTGTGTTTTTTAAAAGCAGGTAAACAAGATTTCATATCCATATTAGCTTCTATTTGCATAGAAGTTACTCTGGAAGAATTACAAAAACAAAATAAAGTGGTTAACTATGGTGGAGGGAGCCCTGGACAGAACGGGTAGGGGGAGTTTTTGCTCTCAGTACCCATTTTTTAACCAGGTGAGCACATTATCTAATCCAGAGGTGCCCAACCTTTTTTTTTTCCTCTAGTGCACATTAGAAGAATAAGAGTTATCTTGGGCCACATATTAAATACACAAACAGTAACTCAAGCTAATTAGGAAAAAAATACAAAACCAGTAACTCAATCACAGATATGCCAAAAAAAGCCCTCATAAAATCAACATGCATCCCATAGGCCTCAGATTGGACACCCTTAAAATCCTCATCAAAATACAATTCTAACACAAAATTTTTTCACATCCCTATTTTTTTCAAAAGAAAAAAAAATCTCATGATAGTTTCCTCTTCCAGTTATTTTGAAGTACATTTCGCAAATATCATTTTTTTTTAAGTATACCAAATAGTAGCAATTTCTAAAGCTAAGCATTGTATTCTAGGGGGCATTTACTAAATTTTTTTTTGAGACATAGTCTCAAGCTGTCACCCTGGATGGAGCGCTGTGGCAACACAGCTCACAGCAACCTCCAATTCCTGGGCTGAAGTGAGTCTCCTGCCTCCGCCTCCCAAGTAGCTGGGACCACAGGCGCCCGCCACAACACCCGGCCATCTTTTGGCTGCAGCCGTCATTGTTGCTTGGCGGCCCAGACTGCATTCGAACCCGCCAGCTCAGCTCAGGTGTACGTGGCTGGCGCCTTAGCCGCTTGAGCTACAGGCGCCAAGCCTACTAAATTTTTTTAATGGCTATGGTTGCACAATTATATCTGCCTTAAATTTTTCTAAGTTAGTATTATTTGGGTTTCACTAGATAGGGCATAAGCCGCTGAACAATACAGAAAATCCATAATCATTTTTTTAATTCTTAATTGCTTTATTTATTTTTTATTTCACTTAATATAAGGGTACACACGATTAGGTTACATTGTTTGCATCACATCTGTATTTGAGGCCTTCACCCAGAAGGTGTGTAGTGTAGCCTTATGTTGTATCTGTTAGGTGGGGACTTACTGAGCCCCTCCCCACTTTTTCTTTCCCCCTTTCTTGAATTTAGTTGTGTTTTTCCCCTTGTGGGGCCTGTAGTTGTTCATCTGCTATTTTCAAATTAGTAATGAGTACGTGGAGGTTTCTTAATCATTTTTAAAAGTGGACTCTCAGCCATGCTTGTGGGTATTCCCACAGCTTGTTTTGAGGGGTGGCCTTCCAGTCAGATCTCTATTAGGAAACTTAACTTTCAAAAGAGGATGTCAATCCTACTCCCAACCCAAATGTCTGTTAAAGTGTATGGGTCCTTATTTAATTGACAATATACACTAACAGCACTGCAGTGGTTGTCAACAAATGCCATCTTAAACTTATGCTGTCCAACACTGATCAAAACTTGGCCAAGGCATGGCATCAGTAGCTCAGTGAGTAGGGTGCAGGCCACATACACTGAGACAGCCAAGTTCAAGCCTGGCCCGGGCCTGCTAAACAACAATGACAACTGCAACCAAAAAATAGCCCAGCATATTTTGGGGGCACCTATTGTCCCAGCTATTCAGGAGGCTAAGGCCAGAGAATCACTTACGCCTGAGTTTGAGGTTGCTGTGAGCTGAGACATCACAGCACTCTACTGAGGGTGACATAATAAGACTCTGTCTCGAAAAAGTTGGCCAAGATAAATAGTAGTTAGAGAGAACTATCCGTACTTGAGTGGACATATGCTATTTTTAGCACCTCAATATCCAAATATCCTTGCTATATTAGAGAAATCCCAAGATGGGCAGAGTCCTGCTTCCCCCTACAAACACTGAAGAAAGGACAAATATTCCCTCTCCCCACTCCCTAGAAGCCAGATGTATACATGTGATGAAGCCTTCACCAACTGGAAGATCTATTATCTTGGGACTGTGTAACATGAGAAAGTAAATCAAAGACACAGAGATAATCTGAAATAATTTGCCAAGGTGGCGGCAAAAGAAATGAGAATCAACAGAATGGGGTCAAGTTGATCAATAGCAGCACGATACTTGTCTTCAGTAGATTATTTCTATAACAGGTTCTTGTCTCAGCCCTGTCTCCCTTGATTCCCACTCATTTTTCCAAGCTGGTTCTCTAAACTTTTTATAAATTACAATATTTTATGTGATATCTTTTCAACCAATTATCAGGGTTTTTGCTTTTAATTTAGCCAGGGTTGGTTTTCTTTCATTAGTAATCAAGAATAATAAATTATAAAAAAAAAATTCATGAATTAAATTATCCTAATGTGCCTCAATCATGTTTTGCAGACCCCTTAAAGTTGTCTTTACTGAGGTAAACTTCCATGTGATATCATCAATAGTTTGCTGATACAATTATAAAATTCTTACTATACCTGCATTTTGTTTACAATATTTTCAAAATAATGTTTTTAATGTGAATTTTGTGACTAATTTTTGTATTGTCATAGTACCATGAAAACTTATATTTCCATAAAGAACTGGTTGGATTTATATTATGAATAAAAATAATGTGCTATTATTATTAGTGATAACAACATACACATTTTTGTTAGTTTTTAATTCTAATATACATGATTGTAATTATTTTTTCCAGAAGCCCATAAGTTGGAATAAAGAGAAGACTGCTGCCTTGAGGTCTGGAGACAAGATACAATGAAATGACAAATGGTAAGAAAGTTACAAGTACTGACAAGAAAGTAACTTAATCCAAGTAAGTTAGTGTCTAGGCTGGACACTAATATAACTAGAAAGAGTGCTGACATATTGAAAGAGATGAGGCTGTAAGGACTCTAAGTATCAATTAGAGCCAAAAGAAACAAAATGTGTAAAAATGTATAAGACTTATTAGCATGATTAACAAAATACTGCCAAAATGTACATAAAATTTCAGATTTCAATTCTGGGCACTACAAATTTCATGTTTGACATTAGGAAATGTTTTGGATCTGGAGGGAAAATGCACATCTCTGAAGGTAAGAACACTTGAATGGCTGTTTGGCAATGAAATTTCTAGGACAATGAATGACAAGACATGGAATACTAAGAAGTTCCTGAGCCTGGTGTCAAAATCATTAAGTGGCTGCACATGGTGCCTCCTCACACTTGTAATCTTAGCACTTTGGGAGGATGAGGCCGGAGGACTACTTGAGGCCAGAAGTTCAATGCCAGCCTGAGCAACACAGTGAGACCCTATCTCTATTTAAAAAATATAGAAAAATTAGCCAGGCATGGTATCACACATCCATAGTCCCAGCTACACAGGAGGCTGAGATGGAAGGATCACTTGAGCCCAGGAATTTGAGGTTGCAGTGAACTATTATAATGCCTGGGCAACAGAGAGAGGCCCCATCTCAAAAAAAAAAAAAAATAGTGTTGTATGTAAAAACAGGAACTAGGACTGTAGAAAGAATCATTTGTTCTTCCTCTTCCATGTTCCTGCCATGTTTTATGACATGAAACTTCTGGCCTCTCAGAAGTACTGGGGGAAAAGTTTCTGTCATTTCTCCACCTCTTCTTAGTATTATCTGGAAATACGAAAAGAAACTTATAGCCCATGGTGAGCATTTCTCTTCTGAATTTGAATAATGTTCTGCACATGCATAGCACAGATAGTGTTCAGCTTTCTACTTCAGAATTAACTGTCCAATGAGCGTTCTGTTCTTCAATCTTGCCTCACTGCTGGTCAGCCCACTGGGCCATGCCTTACCCCTGATTCTGCCCAGCTGAATCTCAAAGTATCAATAAGAAAAAATACTCTGGGTGGACAAGAGTAGAGAAAAGTGTAAGAGCCAGAAAATACAATAGCTACAAAAGCATAAATGCTTAAGAAAACAGGTTGTGTGGAATTTCAAAGAATGTTTTGAATACAGGATGAATTTGGGAAGGTGACAAGAGAAGTTTCTGAAATAATGGGGACATTATACACCATACTAAAAATTTTGGACCTTATCTTGTCAGGACAATTATCTTACAGATTTTCAACTGATACATCAATAACCCATAGGGGGAAACACTGTTTTCCCTCCTACTATTCATGAGTTTGCTACTACTACTCAAGTATCCCCAAAAGCTGTAAGTTCTGATATTAATGCAAGTGATTTTTTAAATAGCAATATATTTAGGATAATCCAAACACCTCAAGAAATAATACAAAAAGTTAAGAAGCTACCAATGAAGCAGAAATGCTAAAGAAGATAAAATAACTTTGTCACAAACAAAAATAAATACATGAGATTCACTTATAATACAAAAGGGACGTTTTGGAATTAAGCATGATTTTCTGATTCCAAAATTCAACAGCTGAATTTAAAAAAAGGATTCTCACTACTGAAAATCAAATTGAAATCTTAAAGGGAAGAAATAGTTCAAAACACAGAGCAAAAATACAAAGAGACGGACTTGTGTTTATATCCACAAAAAAAGCAACTTCCCTGGAACTCACCCGTGTATCATAAACAACTAGAAGAAAGGACAAAATATGTGAAATACTAATTTCAAACATGAGACAACAGCAGTGCAGGACTAATGATCTCTAAAAGAAGGGAAACAAACAAGGCCATCCTGGTGGGAAGCCTATGTACAGGAAGATGGAACCAAAACAGAACCAAGCAGTGCCACTGAGTTGTGAAGGCAGAGATTGGGGTTCAAATAGACCGAAATGAATAGAAGCCATGAGATAATAACATATAGGAAAAAAGCACACAAGAGAGAGCTCTAGAAACCTTTATAGAGTCATTTGAGTTTTCGGTGGAAGACTATCTGTGTGCTTAGAGGAAAATTTAAATGCCTTAAAGTAATGACATGAACATACAGTTTAAGAAACCATAAAACATAGAAGAGCAAATAAAACCCAAAAGAGTCAGAAGAAAAATGTTGTAGGCAATCAAAGAAATAAGAAATTTTTTGTGTTTAGTTTTTTATCCATTCAACATGATGCAAGCTGTGGGTTTGTAATGAATGGCTCCTAGCACTTTAAGAAATGTCCAACTACACCAATTTCTTAAGTATTCTTATCAAAACACAATGCTGAATTTCGTCAAATTTTTTCTGCATCTATTGAGAAGATCACATGGTCTTTGTTTTTATTTGTTTATGTGGTGAATTACATTTACAGATTTGCATATGTTGAACCAGCCTTGCATTCCTGGGATGAAGCTCACCAGGTCATGATGAATTATTTTTGCTAAGATTTAATTGAGTATTTTTACATCTATATTCATTAATGATATTGATCTGAAGGTTTTTTTTTTGTTGTATCCTTTCTCGGTTTTAGTATCAGGGTGATACTTGCTTTGGAGAAGTTGAGGAGAATTTCTTCCTTCCTAATATTTTGGAATAGATCCTGCAGTATAGATACAAGTTCTTATTTGAAGGTTTTTTTTTTTTTGGAAGTTTTACTATTATTGTTTCGATTCCAGTGATCTGATCAAGAATTCTATTTCTTTTTGCTTGAGTATAGAGAGGTAATGTGATTCCAGGAATTTGTCTCTTTCCTCCAGGTTTTTAAGTTTTTAGGCATAGATATTTTTGTAGTATTCAGTGACCATCTTTTGTATCTCAATGGAATCTGTTGTTATTTCTCCTTTATCATTCCTGATTGAACTTAAACTCTTAATCTTATCAGCCCAGGGAAAGAATTCTTGAGACAACCCCACTGACAATCACAGCAACAAATAAAATAAATAAATTAGACCTGATCAAGTTAACAAGTTTCTGCACAGCTAAGGACATAATCAACAAAGCAAACAGATAGTTCTCCCATTCTCTCAGAGAAAATATTTTCATGCCATGAATACTACAAAGGGCTAATAACCAGAATCCATAAAGGACTCAAGAAAATCAGTAAGAAAAGAGCAAACAACCCCATTAAAAAACTGGGCCAGAGGCGTGAACGGAAACTTTTCTCAGGAGGACAAAAGGCCAATATACGGGGGGGAGGTTTGATAGAGGAAGGGTAAAAGGCAGGACCACACCTATGGAGCATATTGCAAGGTACAAGTCAAATCTGTCAAGTGTAGGACATAAATATCTTAACACAATAATCAAGTAAATAAGACAAAAACTATGTTGATTGG
This sequence comes from Arctocebus calabarensis, assembly GCA_963573935.1. Lineage (NCBI taxonomy): Eukaryota > Metazoa > Chordata > Mammalia > Primates > Lorisidae > Arctocebus > Arctocebus calabarensis. Next base: position 10,834 of record CAUYON010168429.1, read on the forward strand.
TTTGATGTAACCATGCCAGAGTGTATAAAGAAAAAATCAACACATTGTACCCCACATATGCATAAATGTATGCATGATCTATGTGTATTTGACTTAAAAAATAAAAAGGCCAATATACACATGAAAAATGCTCATCATCCCTAATCATCAGAGAAATGCAAATCAAAACCACTTTGAGATGTCACATAATCCCAGTGAGAATTGCCCACATTACAAGCTCTAAAAGCAAAAGATTCTGGCATGGGTGTGGAGAGAAGAGAACAGCCTTCCACAGTTAACAGGACTGTAATGTAGTTCAGCCTGTATGGAAAGAACCAGACCTACCATTTGATCCTGCAATCCCATTACTACCCAAATGAAAAAAAGACATTTTACCATAAGGACATTTGCACGTGAATGTTTATAGCAGCACAATTCACAATTCCAAAGATTGGAAACAACCCAAGTGTCCTTCAACACATGAATGGATTAATAAACTTTAGGATACATGTTTACCATTGAATACTCTCCAGCTGTAAAAGGGATGGAGACTTTTTATCTTTTATAACAACCTGGACAGATTTGGAGAATATTCTACTCAGCAAAGTATCACAAAAATAGAAAAATAAGCCACCCACATGTACTCAGTACCCATTTGCAACTACTGGGTTAATAACTACATGCTCACATGAGAGAAAAACTACATTAAATTCAAACAGGGATGGGGGAAAGGGAGGAAAAGGGTGAGTAAGTTTCCACCCAACAGGTAGATTGCACAGGTATATGGTATACTTCCTGAGTGAAGGACACAGCCACAACTTGGACTTTAACCTCACAAAAGCAATATATGTATCCTAATCATATGTACCCTCATATTAACCTGAAATTAAAAAAGAAAGAAAGAAGAAAACATGAGTCATAGCTAGGTAAAAACTAAACCAATAGAAACAGGCATAGAAATGACAGAGTCAATGGAATTATACAAGAATGCTAAAGAGCTATTATAAATTGGTCAAATAGTTAAAGGAAAACATGAATATAATGAGAAGATAAACATGAATATAAATAAAGATATAAAGAAAACCAAATGAAATTTCTAGAGATTAAAAATAATAAATTCACTAGAAAGGACTACTAGCTAATCAGATGGTGGAAAATAAAATATCAATAAACATAAAAATACATTGACATGAACTATTTAAGAATAAAGCGTAGAAAGCAAAAAGGTCAAGAAATTATGAAATACTTTATAAAATTCAACATCACTTCAAAAACCCTCAACAAACTAGACATGGAAGGAACATATCTCAGAAGGTTATGATAAAGGTTCTATACAATAAACCCCCAGACAATACCATACTGACTAGGGGAAAAAAAGCATTCCCCATAAGAACTAGAAAAGACAAAGGCCACTGTCACCATTTCTTTTCAATATAATACTGCAAGAGCAGGTAATAAAGTAAGAGAAAGAAATAAAGAGCATTCAAATTGGAAAAGAGGAAGTCAAATTATCTCTGTCTGATGATAATATGATTTTATATAATAACTACAAAACCCTAAAGGCTCCTCCAAAAGACTCCTAGATTTTAAAAGTGAATTCAATAAATTTTCAGGATATAAAATCAGCATGCAAAAATAAATAGTATTTCTACACATCAATAACAACCAAGTTCAGAACAAAATCAAAACTCAGTCCCTTTTTCAACAGCTACAAAAACTAAAATAAAATGTCTATGAATACATTAAACCAACAGATGAAAGATCTCTACAAGGAGAACTACAAAACACTGATGCAAGAAATTGTGGACAGGGTGGTGCCTGTGGCTCAAAGGAGTAGGGCACCGGCCCCATATACCAGAGTTGGTGGGTTCAAACCCTGCCAAAAACTGCAAAGAAAAAAAAAAGAAAAGAAGTTGTAGATAACACAAATGGAAAAAATCCCAGGCTCATTGATCAAAAGAATAAGTATTGTGAAAATGACCATATACTGCTGAAAGAATCTAGTGATTAAATGCAATTCCAGTCAATCTACTAATGCTATTTTGCATGGAATTAGGAAAAACAAGCCTAAATTTCATATGGGAGCCCAAAAAAGCTAAATATCTAAAGCAATCCTAAGTGAAAGGAACAAATCTGGAGGCATCACATTACCTGACTTCAAATTATTCTACAATGCTGTCGTAACCAAAACAGCATGGTAGTGGTATAAAAACAAACACATAGATCAATGGAACAGAATAGAGATCCCAGATATAAAGCCACATACTTATAATCAATCAGTATTAAACAAAATAGACAAAAACATACATTGGGAAAGGGCGCTCTATTCAGTAAATGGTGCTAGGAAAATTGAATAGCCATGTGCAAAAGAATGAAACAGGAACCATATCTTTCACTACATACAAAAATTAACTCCAGAAGAATTAAATACTTAAATGTAAGACCTGATAACTATAAAAATTCTAGAAGAAAGCCTATTAAAAAAACTCTTTTGGCTATTAGCCTGGGCAAAGTATTTATGATTAAAAACACAAAGGCAAGTGGGCAAAATACAGGAACAGAACTTTTCAAATGGACATTTACTATTAGCCAATACACTCATGAAAAAAATGCTCAATGTCTAATCATTAGGGACATGCAAATCAAAACCACAATGAGATCACCTAACTTCAATGAGAATGGCTCATATTCAAAAGTCTCAAAGCAATAGATGCTGGTGAGGATGTTGAGAGAAAAGGAACTCCTATACACTGTTGGTAGGACTGCAAACTAATATAACCTCCATATGGAAAGTTATATGGCGATACCTCAAAGAACTTGAAGTATACCTACCATTTGATCCAACAGTCCCACTGCTGGGTATATAGCCAAAGGAAAAACTGTCATTTTATAATAAGGACATCTGCACTTGAATGCTTATAGCAGCACAAATCACAACTGCAAAGATGTGGAAACAACCCACATCTCAACCCAACAGCTTACCAATATATGAATGGATTAATAAAATGTGGTATGTGCATACCACTGAATAATACTCAGCCATTAAAAAAATGATAATCTAATATCTTTTGTAACAACCTGGATGGAAGTGGAAACCATTCTTGCAAGTGAAACATCACAAGAATGAAGAAACACATTCTCTCAATGCCAAACTGGAAATAATTGATTAACACTTAAATGCACAAATAGAAGTAAATCTCAATGAAAATCAAGTTAGGGAGAAAAAGGAGGAGGAAATGGGTAAATTCATACCTATTGGACACATTGGACACTATCTGTGTGTGAGTTCGCTTACAACTTTGACTCAATCTGTACAAAAACAAAGTATACAAAGTGTGTATCCTATGGTATTCTAAAATTTAAAAAAATTCAAATAAAGAAGCAAATGCAACAAAACCGAAAGTAGACAAATAGGACTTAACTAAACTAAAAATGTTCTGCACAGCAAAAGAAATAATCAACAGAGTAAACAGACAACATACAGAATGGAAGAAAATATTTCCAAACCATGCATCTGATGAAGGACTAATATCTACAGTGTACAAGGAATTCAAACAACTCAACAACAACAAAAAACCTCACAAATATCCCCACTAAAAACTGGGCAAAGGACATGAACAAGCATTTTTCAAAAGATGATCTACAAATGAGCAACAAACACATGAGAAAGTGCTCAACATCCTTAATCAGAAAAATGCAAATTAAAATCACATTTTATGCCATTCAGAACATCAATTATTAATGAGGTGAAGGATATATTAATTAATTCAACATAAGCATTCCAAATTGTATATAAAATCAGCACATCATACCCCATAAATGCATAGGAGGCTGAGGTGGGTGGATTGCTGAAGTTCAGGAGTCCGAGACCTGTCTCTAAAAAATAAATAAATAAATAATAAGCAGAGATTGTGGCAGGCACCTGTACCCCCAGCTACTTGGGAGGATGAGGCAAGAAAGTCATTTGAGCCCAAGAGTTTGAGGTTGCTGTGTGCTGTGATGCCATGGCACTTTACCAAGGGTGACAAAGTGAGTCTTTGTCTCCAAAAATAATAAATAAAATAAAATAAAATGTAAAAATAAATAATAGATATTGGCATGGATATGCAGAAAGGGAAGAACTTAATACACTTATTGGTGGGAATGTAAAATTAATATAACTTCCATGGAAAATAGTATGGAAAGTTCTCAAAGAGTCAAAAATAGAAACTACCATTTGAGCTAGCAGTCCCACCCAAGGAATAGAAATTGCTATATAAAAAAGACACCTGTACTCATATGTTTATTGTGGCAATATTTACAATTGCAAATATATGAAATCAACCTAGGTGTCTATCAACAAATGACTGGATAAAGAAAATGTGAACTACTACTCAATCGTAAAGAACGAAGTCGTGTCCTTCACAGCAACACAGCTAGAACTGGAGACCATTATCACAAGTGAAATAACTCAGAAACAAAGTCAAGTGTCACATGTTTCACAAGTAGAATTGAAATAATGTGTGCACACGGACAGAAAGAATGAAATAACAGGGCGGTGCCTGTGGCTCTCAGTCAGTAAGGCCCCGGCCCCGTATACCGAGGATGGCGGGTCCAAATCCAGCCCCGGCTGAACCGCAACAACAACAACAAAATAATAATAATGAAATAACAAACACCGGAGACTTGGAAAAGTGGGAGAGTGGGAAGGAGAGAAGGTGGGAGGGAGATAAGGGATGAGAAATTACCCAATGGGTAACAATGCAAATTATTTGCGTGATGGTTCCACCAAAAGGGTAACCTCTGTGAAATATATTGATGCAAAAAAACTGCCCTTGTACTCCCTAAATCTTTTTTTTTTTTTTTTTTTTTTTTTGAGATACAGCCTCAAGCTGTCACCCTGGGTAGAGTGCCGTGGCATCACAGCTCACAGCAACCTCCAATTCCTGGGCTCAAGCGCGTCTCCTGCCTCTGCCTCCCAAGTAGCTGGGACTACAGGCGCCCGCCACAACGCCCGGCTATTTTTTTTGTTTGGGTTGCAGCTGTCATTGTTGGGTGGTGGGCCCAGGCTGGATTCGAACCCACCAGCTCAGGTTTACATGGCTGGCGCCTTAGCCCGTTGAGCCACAGGCGCCGAGCCGTACTCCCTAAATCTATACCAATAGTTAATTAATTTGTAATAAAGCAATAACTTGAGAGACAATATCAAACAGATTTACATACATGTAATTGGAACTCAGGAAAGACATGAACAAATAGAAAAAAAATTTTTAAACTACGGCCAAAATGTTTCCAAATGATGAAAAATATATTACAGATCTCAGAAGCTCAATAAAGCCTAAGCAGATTAAACACAAAAATCCCACCAAGTACACCATAATCAAATCATTGAAAATTGGTGATAAAGGAGAAAAACTTAATAATATGTAGGAGATCATGCACCAGGCTTATAGAAGCGACCACCCGGTCTTGAGGCAGGCGCTGGGAGAGCGACAATCTCGGAGCCGGCAAGGAGATGTTTGGCTGCCTGGAAATAAGCCCTCAAGCAGTTGCATGCATTAAAGAGATAAGATGGGTCCTTAGCAAGCAGGTGTTACACACTGGACATTCGTGGTGCAGCTGGGTGGGTATGGGCAGTGGTGGGGCCCTTTGTGGGGGAGGGGGCACACCTGTTGTATAGTGCTTCAATAAAAGGCCACGGCAGAGGTTGCTCGAGGCTAAGCCGGAATATGGGAAGCCTCCCCCCTTGCAGGCATTTTGTACCTTTAATCTGAGGTCCCGGCTGGCTTTTATTCGCGCGGCAACGGAGTGCCCACAGCGGGCATCGACAATAATATCCAGGAGGAACAAACATATTGCTTATAAAGGAGCCATCATAAAAAAAAATTCAAATTTCTTGTCAAAAAAAACTAGAAAACAATAGAATTACTTTTTGTAATTGTAAAAACCGTGCACTCAGCCTAGGTGACATCTCAGTCTCTAAATGTGGCACAGTCACATTCACTGCAACGTTGATCTCTGAGTCTCAAGTGATCTTTCCGCCTCAGCCTTCCACATGGTCAGGACTACACACCATCACACGGTATCTTACCCAGGTAACTTCTTTTAATTTTTGTCAGAAAAATGTCTTGCTATGTTATCCAGGCTGTTCTCAAACTCCTTGCCTCAAGCAAGCCTCTCACTTTGACCTCCCAAAGTGCTGGGATTACAGAAGTGAGCCACCATGCCTGGCTAAATTACTTTTTTAATGATTTTTTCTAATAAAGCCAAGCAAAAGTTCAGTATCCAGAAGATAAAACTGAAACTACAATAAAAAACAATAGTGTAATGAAATTGAAAATGGATAAATAATGTAAAAATTAATTAAACCAAAAGCTGATTTTTTGAAGGACTAGCAAAACTGATATATCACTAGCAGAAAAAGATACAATAAACAAATTACCAATATTAGAAATGTAAAAAGGGGCATAACTATAAATATTACAGACATTAAAAGAATAATAATAGAATATCAGGCTCGGCGCCTGTGGCTCAACAGGCTAAGGTGCCAGCCACGTACACCTGTGCTGGTAGGTTTGAATCCAGTCCGGCCGCCAAACAATGATGGCTGCAACCAAAACATGGCTGGGCGTTGTGTGGCTGGTGCCTGTAGTCCCAGCTACTTGGGAGGCAGAGGCAAGACACTGGCTTGAGCCCAGGAATTAGAGGTTGCTGTGAGCTGTGATGCCACAGCACTCTATCCAGGGTGACAGCTTGAGGCTCTGTCTCAAAAAAATAAATAAATAAATAAAAATATGAAGAATATCATAAATAACATCATGAAAATAAATTTTAAAGCTTAATTAAGAAGAACAAGTTCTTTGAAAGATACAAATTACTAAAATGGCACAAAAATAAATTTTAAGGGGCCAGGAGCGGTGGCTCATGCCTTTAATCCTAGCACTGGGAGGCAGAGGCAGATGGATTGCCTGAGCTCACAGATTCTACACCAGCCTTAGCCAGAGTGAGACCTAGTCTCTAAAAATAGCCAGGCTTTGAGACATGCCGGTAGTCCCAGCCACTTGGGAGGCTGAGGCAAGAGAATCACTTGAGCCTAAGACTTTGAGGTTGCCATGAGCTGTGACACCATAGCACTCTACCCAGGGCAACAAAGTGAGACTCTGTCTCAAAAAAAACAAATAAATAAATAAATTTTAAAATCTGAAAAAGTCCTATACTTGAAAGAAATTTATATTAAATACCCACCTACAAAGACAACTTGAGGCCAACATGGCTTCATTGGTAAATGCTATGAAACCTTTAAGAAAAAAAGAATTACAATATTACACAAAATCATTCAGAAATTAGAGAAGAAAGAAGCACTTCCAAGTCATTTTATGTCAGCATTTCATCAGTACCAAAATCTCCCCTCTCAAAAAATTACAAGGGACAAAAACTAAGAACTAACATCATGTATTAGTCACAAAATTACCTTAGCAAAATATTAGCAAATTGAACCCACAAATGTGAAATAAGGATAATACACCATGATTATCTGGTATTTATCCTAGGCATACGGGTTAGTTCAATACTTGAAAATCAATGAATGTAATCCATCAAAATATATGATCATCTCAGTGGACAAAGAAAAAGTATTTGACAAAAGTCAACAATTGTTCAAGTTTTTTTTTTAATCTCAGTAATCCAGCAGAAGAAAATTTTCTTGCCAGTCTAATAAAGAGTATATACAAAAGCCTATGGCTAATATATTTAATAGGGAAAGACTGAATGCTTTCCTCTTGAGATAAAAAAATAATACCAAGAACAAAGCAAGGCTTCTGTTCTCACGCTTCCTTTTTTGACTTAAAACTGAAATTATTGCAAGTGCAATAAGACAAGAAAAAGAAGTAAAAACAAAAAAAGCATATAGATTATGAAGAAAGAAGTAAAAATGCAGTTTGTGCCATTGAAATGATAGTTTATATAGAAAATCCTAAGTCTTCTTTTAAAGAAAAAAACCTACCAGAGGTAGTAAATGAATTTAGCAAGAGTGAAAAACACAAGGTCAGTGGTCATTGTTTTTCTTTTTTTTTTTTTTATTATCTTTATCATTAAATCATAGCTGTATACAATATTGTAATCAAGGGGTACAATGTGCTGGTTTCATATACAATCTTAACTATTTTCATCAAACTGATTAACATAGCCTTCCTGGCAATTTCTCCATTATTATATGAAGACATTTGTATTCTGCATTTAGCAAGGTTCGCCTGTACCCT
>CAUYON010168430.1:0-28513 GCA_963573935.1 Arctocebus calabarensis
TGCAACCAAAAAATGGCCGGGCATTGTGGCGGGCGCCTGTAGTCCCAGCTACTTGGGAGGCAGAGGCAGGAGACTCGCTCAAGGCCAGGAATTGGAGGTTGCTGTGAGCTATGATGCCACAGGACTCTATCCTGGGTGACAGCGTGAGGCTCTGTCTCAAAAAAAAAGAAAGAAAGAAAGAAAGAAAGTGACAGAATCTTCTAGATACACACATTTCACAGACCTCAAGCCCCTGTACTTACTTGCCACCCACTTCTTTGTTATTTCTTCTTAGAATTCTTCAGACCTGTTTCTGTGTATTGGTCTTATCTATTTCATACTCTGGTTTTTCTTTCTTACATAAATTTCCAGAAATGTAAAAATTCTAATGCTGTGAATTTGAAGTTTGAAGTTAGCAGTTATAGTTAAGTTAAATATTATCTGATAGTTCACGTAGGGTCAATAATCTCGGGTTAACAATCCTTAGTGAATCTTGCTCTAAATTTTCCTACTTTATAAATATGTCCAACAAGGTTGTGTCTATGTGATCAATATTGTCATCTACTGTGAGATTCCTTTCTGTTTTCCTTTTTTATCTTCTAGGCCTAGCATCTCGGCTGTTCTTAAAGGGTGGCTGCCATTAGAATTGTGACAGATTCCAGTGTGTTAAGTCTGAGAACCACTGATCGGGAGAAAGGAGGACAGGAGTTGGGTGCGGGGTGGAGTCATACTTCTGAGTACTGGAGACCACATTGCTTTACCCTGGTAAGTCCCAGAAACAAAGACTGGGATATTTCTCTAAGAGAATGTTCACTTGTGTGTTTATAGTTCCCTGTAGGTTCCTGTCTGAAACCTAACCACGAGAATCCATTTGGCTCAGGAAGGTGAATTCGCACCTTCCTGAATCCTAAGGAATTGTTGTGAAAGCAAGCTGATGGCAGACTGGAACACAAGCCATTGTACTGGCTCTCTTAGGACTGACGGACATTAGCTGAGACTTTCCAAAAAATGAGAGATCAGGTGGAAATGCTGCCTCACGGAGGACAAATTAAATTAAATTAACAATTTTTAAAAATAACGAATAAGGCAAAATCCCTGGTGGGAGATCTCCCAGGTCCCAAGTGTCCAGGATGGAGAGATTCCTGCACAGGCCCTGGGGCTGCCCAGCCCTGTCCTTTCACGCTCCCAGCAGGGACATCCCTGGCCTAGGAAGGTTGCTGAAAACCTCCTCCTCCTGGTAACCTTCCAGGCAAAACAGAAATCCTGCCGCTTTTCAAAGCAGGACTCCAGCTTAGAAAAGCATGTCCAAGCGTTTAACCTTAGGGGTTTCGAGGCTGTCAGAGAAAACATTTTAGGGGACACCAGTGCATGAGATGCACCTCTACTGGGAGGAGCACACCACGGCAAGACAGAGTTGTGTTTACTCCAAAGCCCAGTCCAATTAGCTCTAGATTTGTTTGTTTGTTAATAAATTAATTGGATCTGAGTTTCTTAATCTAGCTGTGCATTTTCATGGAAGAAGAGATAGAATGTTGCTGTTCACGAATTTTCTGCAAGTGTTACTAGTAATTAGCACACAACTGACATTTGATCAATATTAGTGATCGAACAATATTGAACGAGGGCAAAAGCATAATTTGTGTTGCCTTGGTTTGGGCTGGGATGGGATGAAAAGAACCTATGCTTTGGCCTCAGTTATATCTGCGTTCAGTCATCTACTTTGACACTTATCTAAAGACCCAGGATTGGCACTCAGTGGCTCTATGACTGGTGACACAGCTTTAGAACGATGGCTGGTGTGCATGATAAAGCAGGGATCTCAGAGTTGATGCAATGATTCAAGAAAACAAGAAGAGAAATACATGGCAGGTAGTTAAGTGCTCAAAACCCATCAGATCTCTCCAAAATTTCACTGTGTGAAAAAATATGGCGTTAAACCACCAACTCTGACTTTGAGAATAGAGACAAGCAAAATTCTTCTGTGACCTGGAAATAAATTCCCAGATTGTGGAAATCACTCGCGCATATGCTATAGTCATCTGGCACATCCTGGCTCTGTCCTTGTGATCTGGTGCCCATTTGAGGGACCTCTGGGAAGTTGGCTTCACACACATTTCAAAATGAGTGTCCTGTGAACCCCGTGGTGCTAGGGGATCCTGGGAAAAATCACAGCATCCCCAGAAATGTACTGAGTTTACATGAACAGCTGTGCAATAAGGCCTCTTTTAATCACGAAGTCAGGTGAGATGATTGGACCTGTCCAAAGCATACATGTTGAGTTGCTATGAATAAAATCATACTACTATTTCTACTTAATATAGTATCACATTCAAGAATTAAGAGAGTCCTGAATAATTTTATCATTTTGCAAGTATAAGTGACCACTAATAATATTGAATTATTATTATTAACATTTATGCCCACCATAATTCTATTATGCAAATAATGTAACACATTTTCCAATTCTACATTTAATACTTTGGATAGCTATACCAACAAGTGAGCGTATATGACTTGATTGCTAGAAAAAAATGAAGATGAATGAGGATTTTAACTTAGGGGTGCTTTATGGATGCTAGAGGTCCAGGCAATAGCAATACTGGATTTTGTTTCTTTAGGACTAAAGTAGGAGACAACCTTGACTTGTTTAAAAGTCATAACCAGTTCTGGAAGCATGATTAAGGCAAAACATGGACCCTAGATCATCAGTGCTAGATAACTATCACTCATCATTAATTCATTCACTCAGGAAATACTTGTTATGGATTAAGGATATAGCAATCACCAAAAAAGATATTGACCATACATTGCCCAAAAAACTGACACAAGGGGATACAAAATCCCCAACTGCAGTGAGAAAAATAAAACAAGTATTCAGGAATTTGTGAATGTTCTATCTAAGGAAATGGTATAGAAGCTGGAATTTGAAAGATGACCAGAGATAAAACAAAGAATGAGGGATGGCACATTACAGGCCTGGGGCTGAGCATAGTGCTCCTTATTTCTGTGAGGCAGGTTCAGACAGACGTGTTCAAAGATCATATCTGTTCATACCATTAGAAATGGGCGTAGCCTCTTAGCCTCAGCTCCCAAATATGTGAAACTAGGGTGGCAATACTGAAAGGGCTTTGGGGAACGCTGGGGATGTGTAAGTGACCCTGGTACAATGTCAGCACATGGCAGGCACCCACATAACTAACGGTGACTACTAGTAGTTTCTTTGTTTTCCAACTTTACTCACCCTGACCTCCCCCTCGGCCCCACCCCCTATCCTCCTGGACTCCAGGTTCTCATGTAAACAACACAGTTGTTACATTTTCCTGAATACAAAATATGAATAGTTCTCTTACCTACTCTTGGGTTTCAAATGAACCTTGAAAAATAAAAAGGCTTAATGATAAATGCAAATTCTGGAGGTAGAGAGAAAATTCACTGATATTTATTTATTTATTTATTTATTTATGTTTTTTGAGACCAAGTCTCACTCTGTCACCCAGTTGTCATCATAGCTCACAGCAACCTCAGTCTCTTGGGCTCAATTGACCCTCTTGCCTCAGCCTCCTGAGTAGCTGGGACTACAGGCGCCCGCCATGACACCCAGCTAGTGATGCTAATTACAATAAGTACTGGAAACCCACTTCCCCAAATGCAAATAAATTGTGCCCACAATTTGTGATGAAGCTTGCCTGCAGTGTTTCCCGTTGGAGGAGAGGAGATGTGTGTCAGCAGGGATTTTCCATGTGCCTGTTTCTCTGGGCCATTCATCATCTAGCTGATCTCCCCTGAGTTTTCAAGAGAAACAATGCATCTACCTGCCAGCTGCTTCCAGTTCCTGAGTGGACACTGAGTCCTCGGATTGCTGGCTGGAGGGAAATGGGTCTCAATGACTTAGGATGATCAGAATCACACCCTACTAGTGGAAAGGAAGGTCACTTTCCTCCAGCCCACCCCAGGCTCTGAGTGAAAGCTGGATCTCCCTCCTCCCGACACGCACCCTCCCTAGTGCCCTGGTCATCTCTGAAATGTCAGGTGGGCTCCGTGAAACCTAGTGGTCAAGAACTCCATCCATGCCTGACCCCAAGAGTGTGAGGCCTCCCACGGACTGCAGAGACCCCCCAAAGATCCAGACCCTGAGACATTGAAAATAGGAAGAAGAGTGAGCCTGGGTTCTCTTGTCTATGATTTGACGGAAGAGATCTGGCAGCAAGTCAAATTCAGTATTAAAGATTTCTCTTTTTAGGGCTTTGCACATACCAGGCAAAGCTGATTGTGTAGTTAGATGGCCTCTGCTTGGGAAGGCAAATCGAGAGGTTGTGGGTGACCCAGTGGTGACACTGGCCTCCGTCCTGCCCCACTATCCAAACAGCGACTGGGATAAAAACAGCTCTGCAGGGCAGGGGAACCTGCCTTGGAACTGCATCCTCAAGGGCTACGCCGTGTTAAGAGTTGATTTTTGGCTTGTTAAGATTTTTTTGCTGTACTTTTCCAGTACCTAATATAGTATGTTTCAACTTCAAATAATACGGTTGCTTCCTGCCATTGCTTTCCTCCTGTTCCGACTTTGATGTAATTTCATTGTTCTTTGTGTTCTCTCTCGGGTCTGCTCCTGCCTGTGATGGGCGTCATTGGTGTCACGTCTCCTGCGGCTCAGGCACCCTGCCCGAGTGTGGGGGAACCGCTTCTGCAGCAGGCCCCTCTGCCTCATTAGCCACCTCCACTTAAGGCAAGGGGTGAAAATACGTGTGCTGCAAACCGGTTCTCAGAGCCAGGCCTGGGAGAGAAACTCATCTGTTTTACCAGGAGAGCCAGGCGGTCCTCGCAGACTGGGTGAGTGTGCGCCCCAGGTTGTAGCCCCGGCAGGAGTCCATGCCACCTGCTCCCCCCAGCCCCTCCCCCGAGCACCACCCTGCCCGCCCCCTGCAGGCCCTCTCGCCCACAGAGCCCAGCAACACTCCCCTTTCCTGCTCAAGTGCTGTCTCCACTCTGGGGGTCTCCGGGTTTCAGCCCCTCTAATTCCCACATGCCTGTAACTCAGTGCCGACCCTGTCTGAACTTAAGTATATTTCTCGTCTTCTTCCCGATTCTCACAGTTCTCTGTCCTCTTCCCTTCAGCCCTGGGTGATTTCTCACCTTCAGTCTGCTTTTCTTATCCACTTCTGTAATGCTTGCCAGTTGCCACCGGTACTTCAAATAGTTGGGAATTTTGAGAAACCAAGCACATTATTTTAGTGGCCGAGGCATGGAGGCAGTTTCCCAGGGAAAGGAAGGGGCTTCAGAGTGCTGATGCTGTGATATGAAAACCTGTGTTCCTCCAGAACTGATGGTGACACAGAAATCCCTAAGGTGATAGCATTGACAGGAGGGGTCCTTAGGAGGTGACAATCCACGTGAATAGAATTAGTGCTCTTATAAAAGGGATTGGGGGGCTGTGTTAGCCCTTCCACCACATAAGGACAAGGCAAGAAGTTGCCACTTATGGGGCAGACAGTACCTCACTGGACACCACGTGTGCTGGTGCCTTGACCTTGGACTTTCCATCCTGCAGAGCTATGAACAACACATTGGTGTCTAAGGCAATTACTTACTAGGACAACTGATAAACAGCTGTAGCTCTGAAAGGTGTGCACTGCACTGTGCAATAGGTGGGCCCCTGCTTGCCATGCACCTTTCACACTTTAATTAATTAAAATTGAATAAAATTAAAGTTCCTTTTTCCAGTCACACAAACCATGTGTGCTAGTAGTTATCACTTTGGATGGTGCGGATAGAATATTCCCATCATGCTGGACAGTCCTATTGGTCAGCCCTGGCTTGGAGGACCTTCCCAGTTCCAGGGCCTTTCAGGACATAAGGATTCAGGGGCCAGGGCATGAGTGGACACTATAGCACAAGTGCCCAGCACCACTGGGCAGAGCAGGGGTGGGCGCTGGAGGAAGGAGAGGGTGGGAGGCGAGTTGCAGAAAGTCCAGGGGCTGTGCTATGGGAGGGGAAGCTGCTTCTCAGTGTGCAGCTTGGTTCTCAAACCACAGTCTGGTGTGTATGTTCTTGGTGTGTGTGTGTGAGGGAGGCACATGTATGTTGGCAAGGTGCTGTAGAATTTTACCTGGCATGTAGTGCATGCTTAAAAATACATAGATTAAGCAAAAGTGAATCCAATAAGTGGATTGAGTGGCTATCATGTGTGCAGAAGTCACAGTGAATTCAGAATGGAAAAATCCACACCCAACACCCTTAACACCCAGGGGACGTACACACCTGCATGCCAGACGCACAGGATGAAAAGGCAGGTGCCTGGTCCCTTTCTTTCCCCTCTGCAGTTCTCAACTTTGACCTTGTTACACTATTTGGTTGGCTTATTTGTTCATTCCTTTATTCTTAGTATCAACACTGCACGTCTATTTTATACAAGGTTAAGTGTAAGACACAAAACGTCCAGTTCATCTGGACTAGTCAGTTTCTGTTCCTGCCCCCAGTCTGGTCAGTCTGAGAGTTGCCCTCGTCTCCCACAGGGATCTGGTTGTGGTCCTCAGCTCCGACCTCGGCATCTGAGCCTGATCTAGAAATCAGCGTCTGGGGAGAGATGACGTAATAAGAGGGAGGGAAGGGAAGCAGGCACCAGGGGACGGGGAGTTAGGCTGCGGGTGCCTCTCAGGCCAGGAGGCCCCCACATGCAGGCAGGCTGCGTGGGACGCTGGCACGCTGTGACTTGCTTCTCAGGACCATTTTTCTGCAGAGAGGAAGGAGGGAGAGTTTATCCATAGGTGTCCATATCTCCCTCTTTCTGGGCCATGCACTCATAGGTCTCAAGCAAGAACTTTTCTGTGTGCCAGATCACAGCATGGAGGTGAGAGGCTAATGTGTCCAGGGGCAGGGTTCCATCAGGGATATTCACACAAGTCCTGTAGTGGACCCAACGCAGTGAGAGCTGTAGATGCCTCACTAGGATGGGGCCTCAGCTGTGCGAACTCACTTCAAGGCTGCTGCAGTCAAGTGGCACATGGCAGGTGAAAGCATGCTGGCTGTTCCTCTACACCTAGCTGCAGTCCCACTGGTCTCTCCTTTCCCATACGGCTCCTTCCTGTGACCATCCTCCACCAGCCAGGACAGCACATGTCTCTGACGAGAGTGTCACACTGTCTCTGTCCTCAGTAACTTCTCTGTTGTGCAGTTCACACCTGATGGGGGGACACATTTCACATCTGATGGGGTATACACAGGTCACACCTGACTGGGTGTACACAGTTCACACCCGATGGGTTGTACACAGTTCACACCTGACAAGTATACACAGTTCACACCTGACGGGGTGTACAGCCAGCATAGATGCCAAGACAATCTGTCCAGAGTCAAGGTGGACATCAACGCTGACAGGCTCTGCAGAGGTCATCAGAGGGATGGAGACAGGGAATCCCTCCCCTAAATCCTCTGGAAAAGGACAAACTGGGTTCCTTTTAGGCATTTTCCACCACTTTCATTTTTTTGAAAATATGCATTTCTGATGGTTAAATACCTAAAGATAATGTTGTTTTATTTCAACATGTATAAACCACACCAGGAAAGCATAATTTGTAAATCTTAAAATAATTTAATTTTCCATGCTATATTTGTAGACATTTAAGGGAGGCCATTCCAAAATACAGTAAGCTTCTTGGGCATCATTAAAGAATGCATATATCAGGTGGTGCCTGTGATTCAGTAGGTAGGGCACTGGCCCCATATACCAAGGGTAGCGGGTTCAAACCCGGCCCTGGCCAAACTGCAACAAAAAGTAGCTGGGTGTTGTGGTGGGCACCTGTAGTCCCAGGTATTCGGAAGGCTGAGGCAAGAGAATCACCTAAGCCCAGAAGTTGGAAGTTGCTATGAGCTGTGACACCATGGCACTCTACCAAGGGAGATAAAGTGAGATTCTGTCTCTAAAAAAGGAAGAAGAAATGCACATGTCAGTGCCATCTTGCTGTGACCACACAGCTTTGTCAGCCACACCAGGCTGGTGACGTCCATGTATCCCCTGATGGCACATCAGGGCACCTGCCAACCTCTGCCGGCCACACTGGGTGGGCTCACACTTCTGATCTGACTCTAGTGCTGAGGAGTAGAGAAAACCAGCAACCAGAAAGAAATCTACCGGTGGAGAGAGCACGCACTCAGGTGCCAGGTGCATAAAACCAGGAGAAAGTTTGCAAATGCAGAACAACACTGGACTGGAAATCTTGCAGCTCACCAGCCACGCCGTGTCCAGGCTGTGAATCAGTCATTAGACATGTTTATTACATGTTTCTGAAATGTTAGCATGGGGCGGGAGGTGGGTAGGAATTAGAGTTTCCAGGGCCCTCACTTCATAGACAGGGAATGTGAGAGTCACCACAGCAAATTCACCCAGTTTGCATTACGGTTTTCAGAGAATCCCTCCAACATCTGAATCAGACTGTTTTTAGTGTCATGAATGGGAAACAGAGATAATGGTAAGTGCCTGAGGGGCTTATATAAATGCTTTTTATTTCAATTTCCTAAAAATAGTACTATTCATTGCTTTTTTTGGTCTCAAATCATTAAAGTACTCTCAGTTCACTCTTTAAAAGTTGAAGAATAATAGGAAAATTAAAGACAACATAAATGACCTATAATCCCACCACCACATAAGTATCCAGCTTTTTATTCATCTAATCGTGTGTATAAAACCACACTACAGATACAATTTTTAATCTTATACGTTTCACTTAGAAGCATCTCATTAGCATTTTCCTAGTCAAATAAATATTATCTGGAGGCTTCATTTTAATTGCACATTTGGATTATTTTATTGAGTAGAAATGGGTCCATCAAGGTCATGTCTGTTACTCTCTGTGAACAGGGAATTTTTCATCAATGAGTCTGGTCAAGACATGATTCCTGATGTCTCATGTCTCATGGGGAGGAAAATCTGATCAGAACAAGAAGAAGTATCAGGATCCCCATTAGGGTGAAATTCAGGGCAGGATGTCCCCAGGCTGAGAATGAGCCTGCATGATTCACCAGCATCTGGGAGTGACACCAACCAGAAGCCTGCTGTTCACAGCTGGTTGGACACAGGGCACCAGGCAAAAGGGCCACGACAATCCCAGCCAGAGGCTTCCCCTGGGGACTCTGTGCCATGGGGGTAGGGGTGGGGTTAGCAAAGGCAGCTCAGCTAGCTGTGCTGGAGGCCGGAGCTGGGACAGGGTGCGGATTTATTCCAAGACACCAGTGGAGAGGAAGGATGCTAATCTTCGTCCCCCTCGATCCGCTGTGAAAATACTAATAAAAGCCCAGGACAGGACAGCCCTGACTCAGTACCAGGAATTGCTCTCTGTCACTCTGCACATATTAACTCCTGTTAGTCACCTGATGAGCCCCTAAAGTGAGTGGTGCTGTTGTCCCCAAGTTACACCTGGAGAAACTGAGTCACGGAGAAGCTGAGACCTTTGCTAGAGGTCACAAAGGGAGCGCTGAGGGAGAAGAGGTGGAACAGCACCAGATAATAAGCTTCTCTTGCCCCCACCGTGCCCAAGGTGTGGCCCCATCTGTGCCTGCAGGAGGAGAATGGGGGGGCCAGGACAGAGACACAACAGGAGGCAGAATCAGAAGAAGAAGAGGTCAGTCTGTCCTCTGAACACAAAATTTAAAAACACTATCCTTATATGAGATGCAGAAACATTCTCGCTAGGGTGTGTGTGTATGTGGGGTGTAGGGCAGAATAGGGCAAGATTGAGTCCCTCTTGCTGTGTCCAGCACATACAGAGTACGACCCTGAGGATGGGAGGTCAAAGGCTGTCCAGCTCTGCCTTTCCAGCTCCCTGTGTTTCCACCGGGCTTCCCCACATGGTATCATCTCTGTACCTGTCCTGGCAGCAGGGCCCGTGGCTGGTCTCTTGCCCTCCTTAACTACAGGAGCCAGGTTCCACCGGGAGGAGGTTGACAAAGGCTTCCGAAAAGGATACAGCTGGTTAGACCACAGGCAGCTGTCAGAGGGGCCCACATTGCCCTCCAGAGGACCCCCCCCTTTCTTCTCAACTGTAGAGGTCAAGGATGAGGGGGACCCAGGAAAGAATAGAACAAAATCAGAAAGCCCAGCAGACCCGAGCAAACTGCAACCAGCTCCTGTGCAGGCACTGCCGAGGAGATGACCCTCCTCGGATGCTCAGAAGCGTTTTTAGATGCTCACGTTTCCTGACTTACAGAACGCAGCCTCTGTACAGCAATCGACTTGCTTTGCTTTTATAGCATGGTTAACACAATGGCTTTGGTTAGAGATGCTCTTTTGAAATTCAGCAAAAAATATTGTCACTAGACTACTGACAGGAAACAGACAATTCTCTGCCTCAGACATTGTAGAAGCACTTTTCTCATATAATTTTCTGCATGGAGGTATGAAGTGATTATACCCCATCCTAAGCCAGCTCCTACATCTGTGCCAAGGCTGTATGAACCACCTTCTGCTTCTGCTGTTGTTATTATTATGTATTACTAATTACGTCCCCAGCACATCACCAAATTAACAGTGCCTGGAAGTGTCCAGAGATTTACCACCAGCTTCCATTTAGCTTTCAAGAAAGGAGATTCCTGCCTGCTGCAGGCGAGTGAGGGAGTCAGCTAAGGTCCATCCCCGATGTCACACAGTAATGCATCAGCAACTTTTACATTAAAGCGATTTCCATCTCTCAACCCCAAGTTTAAGGGAAAATAACTGTCCTAGAGAAATCAGCAAAGTAATCCGGGAAGACTCTATTATTGTTGAATTATAGAGGAATAAGTAAAACACAAATCAAAACCCAAACCCTTTTAGAGCCCTGATAATGATGATGATGTAGATAATAATAATAATTTTCATGACCAAGCCATAAAGAGGAGCTTGGACTCTCAGAAAAATGTGTTTCTGTTTTCAACCTTTGAAATAACACATATTCTTAATAAACTGTTCACTTGTTAAAAAAAAACGGAAAGAATGCATATTCTTTCTTTTGCCTAACTTCCATTTTCATCATTAAAGAATCTATTCAAAAATCTCTCTATGATTCTGTCTCCCTCTCTGTTTTCCCCACCCCCATCACACACACACACAGTTTTCCCCTCCTGCTTCTATATTGTATACAATCTCGGCATACTCATCTTAGGTACAGATTATTACCTAATTACCTAATGAATTATTATTCATTATTTGCATGTTTGCTCTTTCCCATAGTCTATTATCTTCTCTTTTTTTTATTGTGGTGAGGACACTGCCAGTCTGTTCAAGCTGATACAACAATATTCCATTAAATGGGGTGACTTATAATATACAACAGAAATGCATTTCTCTCTGTTCTGGAGGCTGCAATGAAAAGCTGGTGCATTCAGTGTCTGTTGAGGGCCTTTTCCCAACTCACAGATGGCTCCTTTTACTGTGTCCTCACATAATAGGAGGGGCGGGAAGTCTCTTTGATAAGGGCACTAATCCCATTCTCCAGGGCTCTACTCCCCAAATTTAATTAAGTCCTATAGGCTCCACCTTCCAATATCATTATTTTGAGGGTTTTGTTTCAATACACAAATGTTGAGGGGGCATTAACATTCATATTATACTAAAAACTTAATGAATTCTACCCTCATAATAAATCTTTAAGTACAGAATAGCTAGCTATAGGCACAATGTTACATAGCTAATCCCTAGAATTAATTTAAATTATGTAACTTCAACTTTATATCTGTCAGACAGCAGGCAACTTTTTGAAGTCAAGAATTTATCTCACACTTTTTATATTTTTTCATTTAACAAATATTTCTGAGCTTTTATGACATGCAAAAAATAGCGATTGAATCTGGAATGTAAAATTATCATTCTAAAATTGTTGACAATTTAAAGTAATAAAAAGAAAAGATAATTTTATTATAACAAAATATATTATATGGAATTTATCTTGTTCTATATATGACTACAATAGAGTGACCATATTTACTTCAAATGTAATCATGGTATGATTCCAAGCTTTATGTATATGTATGTTTATATATTTTTATATATGCATATTTAGAAAGAGAGAGACCCTTTTTTTTTGTATTAATTTGAGGCTGTCATTTTAAAAAAAACATGCTCACCAGATAGCATGTCCTTGATGAAAGAAACACAATCTCTCTTGTTTACCAACTGCATGACCAGCATAGAGCAAGAACCAGGAATTGTGCCAGAATTCAGTAAATAATTGCTGCTGAATGAACCAACTAACAAAGAATTGTTTGCATGTGTCTGATGTTAGGATGTTTGCATTTTGTACATCACATAGGTTTTTATTTTTAATAATGATTTGGAATAAAACACTTCAAATAAATAAAAGTGCAATATCTTAAATGTCTTAGCAAATGATCTTTTCCAGGAAGATTGAGGCAGAACAAGACAGTCAAATAGAGAGCTCCAGAAATTGTCACTCCATATGAACACAAAATTCAACAACTATCCACTTAAGCAAGAATCTTTAGAAGAGCCAAAACTCAGGTGAGTGATCATACTGTTTTAACAGTGTATCCGAGAGGGGCACAGAAAGGGGTAAGAGAGATGGTCGCCCACAGCCCACCCGGTGGGGAGGGACTCTGTGTGCCGGGAGGGAGAGTGCAGTGATGGTAGAACAGTGCAGGCTGCTTTTTCCTCAGCCAGTTGGTGGGACTAGTGGACACTCAGGTGTCGGGTGGAGAATTTCCCTCTGACTGGTCTGGTCTGATTCTCGCCCCACCCATGTCCACTGGCAGAACTCTGCTGTGCTGGGTTCCCCTGTGCGATGGTGACCCTGAGAGCTACGCAGAGTCAAAAAAGTAGAAAAACAAGAACAAATGAAATAAAAATTAGAAGAAAAGAAATGGCATAGAATTTTAGTCCTCCTCAAATTTAAAGACTGAAAAAAAATTATTTTTTCTTTTCTTTTCCCAATAGTCTATGTCTAAGGCTTTTGTTGTCAGCATGTATTATAGTTAAAGACAATATGTGTGTGAGCACTGTATATATACTGTATATACCCAGCAGGGTGCCCAGTCTGGTGTTGGGGTAGACAAATTGGTGCATAAAAAAAAACAAAAAACAGTGGGTGGTGCCTGTGGCTCAAAGGAGTAGCACACTAGCCCCATATACTGGAAGTGGTGGGTTCAAACTGGGCCCTGCCCAAAAACCACAAAAAAAAAAAAAATTGCCTTGAGGTTTCAAAAAACCTTATTTCTTGACTAAGAAAATGATATCACTACTGCAGTGTCCCTTCTTTAACAGGAAATTGAAACAAAAAATGTAAAAGAGCGATGAAACAAAGTTTTCTGAGAAGATAAACAAAACTCACATGCTTTTAGCCAGACTAAGAAAAAAAGGGAGATGATCCAAGTAAATAAAATCGGAGATATCCAAGGAGACATTACAATGGATGCTACAGAAATTCAATGGATCAGTAGAGACCTTGAGCATCTATAGGCAAGTAAATTGGAAAATCTGGAAGAAATGGATAAATTTCTAGACATAGACAACCAACCAAGATTGAACCAGGAAGAAATCCAAAGCCTTAATAAACTCTTAAACCCATAAAAACTAATGAGATAGAAGCAGTAATTAAAAAGTCAAAATAAATCAAAGAAAAGTGCAGGACTTGATGACTTGACAGCTGAATTCTATCCAGCATTCGAAGAATAACTAATACCAATTCTACTTAAACTAGTCCCAAAAATCAAGGAAGAGGAAATACTTCTGACCTCATTCTGTGAGATCTATATCATACTGACAACAGAGCCAGACAATAACACAACAACAACAACACAAACTATAGGCTCAGATTTCTGATAAACATAGGTGCAAATATTCTCAACAAAGTACAAGCAAACCAAATTCAATCACATTAAAAAGATTATTCATCATAATCGACTGAGATTCATGGCAGGGAAGTAAGGATGAGTCAACATCCAGGGATCAGTCAATTTGATACATTATATCAACACAATGTGGGACAGAAACCATATAATCACTTCAATTGATGCTGAAGAATAATTGGATAAAATTCAACATCCCTTCATGATAGAAAACACTCCTAAAAGTGAGCATATTAAGAACCTACCTCAACATGATAACAGCCATATATGAAAGACCCCCAGCAAGCATCATACTAGAAGGGGAAAACCTGGAAGTCTTGCCTTTAAGATCTAGAACAATGCTGAGATGTCCACTTTCACCACTATTATTTGACACAGTGCTGGATATTCTAGCTACAGCAAAGAGACAAGAGAAAAAATAAAGGGCATCCAAATTAATTTTTTACAGACAATATGATTTTATATCAAGAGAAATCTATAGACTTCACAAAAACATTAGAATTGTTCAACAAATTCAGTAATGTTGCAAATACAAAATCAACACACAAGAATCAGCACCATTTCTGTACAACTTCAGTAAACAATATGAAAAAGAAATCAAGAAAGTAATCTAATTTACAATAACTACAAGTGAGATAAAATATCTACAAATAAACTTAGCCAAAGAAATGAAAGAACTCTATAACAAAAACTGTAAAATATTGATGGAAGAAATTGAGGAGGACAAAACAATGGAAAAATATTTCATCCTCATGGATTAGAAGAATCAACATTTTTAAAATGTCCAACAACTAAAAGCAATCTACAGATTCACTTCAATACCCATTGAAATACCAATGATGTTCTTCACAGAAATTTTTAAAATCTCCTAAAATTGTCCTATATGGAACCACAAAAGTCCCAGAATAAACAAAGCCATCCTGAGCAAAAAGAGCAATGCTGCAGGAATCACATTACCCAACTTAAAATTATACTACAGAGCTGTAGCAAACAAAACAGCATGGCATTGGCATAAAAATAGACACATAGACCAATGGAACAGAATACAGAGATAAATTGAATACCCATAGTGAATTTACCTTTGACAGTGTTGCAAAGAACAGTGAGGCAAGGGCAGTCTCTTCAATAAATGGTGCTGGGAAAACTGGATATCCATATGCAGAAAATGAAACTAGTCCCTTATTTCTAGCCCTATACAAAAATACAATCAAGATGGATTAAAGACTTAAATGTAAGATCTAAAACTGTGAATCTACTAAAAGCACTGGGGAAATTCTTCAAGATACTGGTCTGGCAAGGACTTCTTGAGTAAAATCCCCAAAGCATAGGCAACCCAAACAAAATTAAACAAATGGGATCACATCAAGTTTTTAGCTTCTGCACAGCAAAGGCAACAATCAACAAAGCAAAGATACAACCCATAAAATGGGAGAAAATATTTGCAAACTACCCGTCTGACAAGGGTATGCACTCATTAAAGGCCCCCCCAAACAATGTGGCAATCATTAAATATTTTGTATCTAAGATATTTGATACTATTCACTTATTTAGGATATTTAATGTATCACATTCTGGTCCAGGTTATTTTAATGTTATTTGTTCATAAACAAAGTCAAGAAGACGTATTGTGTGCAAATAATGAGAATGAGCAAAGAAATTGTTCACACATTTACTGGTGCTTTTCTCACTCTCACCCCTGCTGCACCACAGCATCCCCTAGATGGTCAGGTCCCTGGATTATTAGATATTTATAAAGTCTCAAACCTAATAAAATACTCTGTATTTAGGGAATGTTCATCAATATTTCTCAAAGTCCAGTTTTTTTTTTAAATCCTGCATTTTTAGCTGGGCATTGTGGCAGGTGCCTGTACTCCCAGCTACTTGGGAGGCTGAGGCAAGAGAATCACTTAGCCTAAGAGTTAGAGGTCGCTGTGAGCTGTGACGCCATAGCACTCTACCGAGGGCAATGTAGTAAGACTCTGTCTCAAAAAAAAAAAAAAAAAGAAAAAGAAAAAAAAATTCTGTATTTTGAGAATCTTTTGAGAAACTCTTTGTAAATGAAGAACTTTGAGTGGCTAATCTTGGGAAGAAAGACAAACAATATTCTAGATAAAGGAGCATGACTCTGAAAAGGAAGAATTTTGTTTTATTCTTCATTGAGTTTTTAGTTCCTCATATTGAAGGCCATCATTAAACTTATACAGAATTAATAAGAGAATATATGAATACATAACCAAATAAATAGAGTGAGAATATTTTCATCCACAAAGTAATTTTTAGCAGAGGTGTGAAATGTTCTGTCTTACATTTTAATAGGATCATTCTGGGGGTTGCTTTGAAAAATATTGTGAAAGGGACTAAAGACAAAAACTTCGTTAAGAGCAGGAAGATGGTTGGAATCCCCAAGAGATGACAATGGCTTGGACTGTGGAGGTCGTGGTGTGGTGGAAATGGTGGTCAGACGGGGGCATATTTTGAGAAAGCACCTACAGGACTCTCACAGGAACTGAATATTCACGCGAGAGAAAGGTAAGAGTCAAGGCTGAGCCCAGATTTTGTGTGTTGAGAAGCTAGGCTGAGATTTGTCAAGGACTTAGATGGGAAAACTGCAGATGTCTTGTTTGGGGGAAAGATGAAGAGTTTCATTTGGAGGCAGCCACATCTGGGATACTTAGCAGTGGCACATCTGGGCACTCAAAGGAGGATGCCGGCCCCCGAGGAGCCCGGAATACAGGTGCGTCTGAGCAATGAGACTGGATGAGGTCACCAGGGATGTGTGTGTGTTCATGAAAGAGAGTTATCCTCAGGTTTCCCTCTCACTTTCATACCCATGGGGTTTGTAACATGTATTTATAATACATTCTACAATTTATGTGCCATTCGTTAGTTCAAATATGCTACCAAACGCCTGGTCTTCATAGATGAATATTCCCGATTCAGACTCTGTAGTACCCTGGAGGGTCTCAGAGAGTAGAAACATGCATGTTTCTGAGGCCTGGATATGAATCTCATGCTGTGAGCCCTATGCCAAGTTAGCCCAGACCCTCCTTCATCCATCTTTGGTTTTGATAATCATACACCTTAGTGACCCCGGTTACATCAGTATTAGTGAATTTGAGTATATCTGAACTTCCAAGAAGTTTCCCCATGAATAGTAATGATCTTCTCTGCAATGAGATGGAATGAATTGGAATCATAGTCTGGATCCTCTTCTGGGTTAGAAATTAAGTCCCAGCAACCAGTTCCAAAGTTATTTCCAGGCTGTTCCATACAGAGACTGAGCTAGATATCCTGAGAATGGCAAAGATGAATATTTCACTCAATTTGTCCTCACGGAGCGCACAGTCTGGTAGAAACATGACAGAAATACTGAGTCCCATAGACAAGATACGGAGAGAGAAAGGCTGTCTAGGGCAGGGGTGGCAGGTGTGGTTGGTGCCAACACCCACACGGTGCTGACACAGCCTCCTCGGGAGAAGCGTCTCCATCACCAGGGACAGAAGACCAGCTTCCCCAGCAGGTTGTACAAGCCCACAGCCCACAGACAGCCATGAAACTTTCAGTTCCTTGCCTCAAGGTTGCACCAACTTAGGGTGTTGTTCATGTTCCAGAACAGCACGTGTGACCAGGCCAGAGCCAGGGTCCCGCTGCACACGCCTGTGCTTGCTCTACCCTGCCCAACACCCGCCTTTCTCTCCTCTCTTTCCTCTCTGCAACGCTTCCATGAATCCCACGCACCCTACTTTCTATCTCAGGCTCTGCTTCTGGAAGACCATTACCAAAGTTAGGAACAAATAAAATGTCAAGGACACTTGTGCAAAATATTTCTGCTGGATAGGCAGGAAGGGGAAAAACAGGGAAGAGATAGACTGTCTAAGAAAAGAAAAGAAAGATTTGGTATGAAAAGTGAGGGAGGAAGTTCTGCTCCTTGTGTGTCAGGGTGGAAGACAGAAGCGCCCTCTCCAAGTCGGCAGGAGGGGAGACGGAGTCACTGGGCTCAGCAGACACTGGACAGGCCCTCTCCAGAGGGCAGGGAAAGGTCTCCGACAGCAGGAGAGACCAAGTCACACCAAAGTTAGTGCAACAGAGCCACAGTGTCCTGTTTGGGGTGGTGGGCTGGTGGTTGCACTTGGCTCAGCAGCCCACACACAATGCAGGGGCCTCTCAGAGATCTCACCAAACGGCGGCCAGTTGGTTAGACACCAAGAGAGCATGGAGGGTGGGCCGTGGGCTCAGGACTGCAGAAAGGAAATTGTTCCCTTCTGAGCCAGGCAGTGGGAACTTGGAGGTGGAAATTCCCAGGTGCAGGAGAACTGGGACTTCATGGCCCCTTCCCGTGGGGTGAGACAGAGGTCCTTTGTTCCCGGCCCACTTGAGGAAAGCCCCTGGAGAGTCGCCGGCTGTGGGGCAGGGGTCTCTCTTTCCCTCAGCACCAGGCACAGGTGCCTTCCGCCCCTGGTTCTGTTCTCTTTCTGTTCCCCTCACCTGTGCACTTTGTCTCAGTGGGAATGATGTGCACCTTGATTTGCTCTCCTTGTATTGAACCCCCCAATTTCGATTTCTCTGAGTTCAGTTCAGTCCCACTTTTCCTCTTCTAGACAGGAGTTTCTGGAGAAAGCTGCATCTACGAGGCCATTTCTCTCCCCCCCTATGGAAGTGCACTTAAGTCCCTCTAGAAAATATTAATCATATTCATTGTTTTGCTAGTCAAGTCAAGATTTGCAGTCTTAGAGCAGTGTTGAGTTCAAAATAGCATGTTCAGGAACCAAAACCAATTTTACTATAATTTTTCCTTGACTTCCTTTTAACAAACAGCAAACAGAATCTAAGTGGAGCACAGCGGTACTGCTCAGCCCTCCACACCCCCTCCGTCTACTTCCCTCATATATGGGAGCCCCTTGCACGCCCCCCGAATCCAAATGCCACCCAGCCCCGCCTCCTGCTTCCTTCCCTGCGTCTTGCTCTTCACTGGGCTTCCAAGTCCTGCAAGGTGCAGCCCTCTGTGGACAGAGAAGGAGGGAAACAGACCTTGGAGGCTAAGCCAGAGCATCCCTTATTGGTCAGAGTCAGGCCAAAGGCTAAGAGCCCTTTGACTTAAGTAATGTTTATCTCATTAGCAAGGACCGACAACGCCTGGCACACAGTGAGGCATTTTTGTACATCGTGTCCATCCTCCACACTTCACCATAGCCCTGGCATTGCCTCGTCCTGCAGACGAGCAAGTGAAGGTTGACCGTGGTAAATTCGAGGCCTTTCTCCGCATGGCCCTAACCCATAGACCACTCCGTTCAGTGTTGCTCTCCTTTTCTTAAACATCTCCAGGAGAGGCGATTCCTTTTCCCTTGGAGTGGTGGCTGATTGAATGTGTCAGCTTGGCCGGGCTGAGGGATGAGGCCCAGCCACTGGTGAAACATTATTTCTGGATGTGTCTGATTCTGAAAGAGACCGGCGTTTGACTTGGTGAACATAGTAAACAAGGTGCGTAAACAATCCGAAGAGGATCAGAACAGAACAAAAAGGCGGAGGACAGCAATGCACTCCCTGTTGTGAGCTGGGACAGCATCATTTCTGCCCTGGGATGTCAGAGCCCTGTTCTCAGGCCTTGTGATTTGGGCAGAATTAGACCCCTGGCTTTCACAGCTTCTCAGCTTGTGCGTCCTCATGATCTCCGTAATTGTGTGAGCCGATGCACAGATACATATTTATAAAATATATACGTTATAAAACCTAACAATACTAATGGTGGTTAACTGTCCAGTTCAGCTCACCTCACCTCATTCCATCCCCCCAAAAACAAAACTGCTACATTTAAGATGTAAGGTAAACATCTCTGTGTGACGTCAGAAAAACATTCAGATATTTTAACATTTGTGTTTATTATGTTTTATTCTGTTTTGTTTCTGTTTATTACTTTCTAACTTGTTCTTTTTATTATCTATTTCTACAAAATAAATGCATGTTTCATATTCATAGCTCTTATCATAGAAATAAAACAACAAAAAATACAAGTAAAGCATTTTAGTCACTTTTATCCCAAAATTATGTACAATCAATTTTTAAACATATTTTCAATGTATTTAAATTTAGTCTTACAGTATACATTTATTAGTTCGGAATATTTTTAACTGTTTTGGTGTACTGTTGCATAGTCATTTAAAAAAATATTTGGAGAATTTTCATATCATTATTAGTTAGGACGTTTAGACGAACCTGTTTGAAGAATGGATGTGTTGTAACTTGTATGTAGAAAAAGCAGTGTGAAGAAGAATACCAATAATTTACTCTTTCTGCTTCATGGAAATCTGTGATATGTCGTCTTAGCTCTATTGGTTAAAGAAGTAAAAAGCTGAGATACTTCGTAGATGGAAATGCTATTTGAACCACGACTTTGTAGCAAAATGTCATGTTCCAATGTAGAAATTATTACATAGTCAACTTACGTTTTCCTTAGAATGACCTTCTGACAATAATTATCCCATAATGTAAGTGAAAAATCAGACTTACAAATCTCTTATGCACAATATTTTGGATTAATAAGACGTTTTTCACAAACCAAGTTCAAATCAGCTATAGGATACCCTATAACTGTTGAATCAGTTTGGTTCTATTCAGAAGAATTTTAAATCCTTGAAACACACTAAGAGGGTTGAGAAAATAATGCATTTTTAAATTCAATCTGGAACATTCTATGTTTTCCCCTGTGCCCATGCCTGGGTGATACCGGCCTTCTCATGGTGCCGAGCGTGCCAACCATGCTGTCCTGGGACGAGTTTCCCTGGGGACGGACCCAAGGCAGGAGCATCTATTCAAGGGTCAGTGAAAGGCAAGCAGCAGACTGGTGTGAGCTGAACATCTGGCACGTAGTAAATGCATTTAGAAAGCTAATAAACCACTCATTGTGAATGACTCCTGAAATTGATTCCAATATGAGCAGTTGGGAGAGAAATAAGCTTTTAGGAAGGTCATTTAATGTCATATAGAGTCTTTCTCTGCAACCCAGTTAAGCTGCGTAGCAGTTTACAGAGCAAATCCCAGCCCAATTTTGATCTGGTAATTAATTCAGCCTTCTAGCCAAGCACAGGCTGTGCTCAGAACCTGGGGAAGGCCATGATGCTTTGGCCTCTGTAACTCGGGGTTCGACTTGCCAGATGGTCCTTGACATGGGATGGATGCTGAAGAGAAGTGGAAATCACTCCACTCATATAAGGGCTTTCAGATTTCTCATCAGTGACACAAGAGCTTGGCGTATGCAGCTGAGCCCCTGAGAGTGAAGTCTTGTTAAAATTTTTATATTAATTTTACAAACAGATTATCAGTACTTGGTGATGACTAAGGACATGATTAGAGGACTGAAGTGTTTTCCATATCTCCCCTGTGGGAGACAATCAGTTTCTTCACAGAAGTTAAGTGTATAAAAGGAGGAGGTGGTCCCCGAGAGGACGGAGGCCGGGAAGCCCCGCTCTCAGCATCACGGGGTCCTGGGGCTGCCAACTCAACCACAGGGAGTCGGGGACAGTGAGATCACAATCCTGGATCGCAAATCCAGGGCTGTTTGCTCCCGTCTCTTTGATCTCTGTCACTGCCTCATTTTTGTTGCCATCTGTGCTACCTTACTAATGGACAGGAAGTTAAAAACAAAAACTTCCAATGGGAAAATTATATGTCTTCTTCTTAAGAGTAGAAAGAAACAGTAAAGGTTGACAAGAATCTTCTATTTCACAACAAATCTTAGAAGGAGCTACAGGATTTAGCCAAAACAAACAAACAATAAGACAGGCACATAAATTTTGTAGTGAGGCACATTTCCATGTACCTGCGAGTTCCTCCACTTCTGAGTTATAGCATTGGGCATGTTACTTTCTTCATCTAGTGTTGCATCACTTACTCAGAAAACGGGATTGTGTTACCTCCTTGACTGGGAACCTTAAGTAGTGAAGGAGAAGAGGATTGACCATGTAGTGTGAACTTGTGATGACTTCATAAACTGATAACACACGCACCAAATACTCGAAACTCCTGGGTCTGAAGCAAAAAGGAAATGGAAAGTATTGAATTAAAGTTAATATGAAGAATGTGTGAACTTGCACTTGAAATACTGTTTTACTAGCACCGAATACACTTAGGATAGATGATGGGCCAAATGTCACACAGGCAGGGAGGAAGGCACGTGTAGATGCAGCATGGAAATCTAATGTGCTAGTCACAGGGAAACAGTGTACGCCGAGGTCCCAGAACGGACAGGGCTAGATTTCCCAGGCTGACATGCACTTGGTGCTTTAAACTGAGACAAAGAGGTAATAACAGTTTCTTAATTAAAGTAGAAGTCTAAGGACGTGACCAAACAGAAGTCGTAACAGATAGCAAAGCCAAACTTAGAATGACCACTGTCTGGGCACAGACTCTGGGGGAGTTACAAGAAGCCAGCAGTCGTGTTTGTAACAAAACACAGTGAAATCTTCCCTCCCTGAACCTTTATGGCTCCGGAGAGAACAGCCTGGCTTCAAACCTCATTCCACCATAGCGAGGGGTCAGTGTAAGTTCAGATCATAGAAACCGCATGGTCCACTGACACAGAGTCACCAGTCTCTGAAGAGAAATGGTGAGAATTTTCCCTATGAATCATCCACTCAGCTGAAAGCTCTTGGCTTCCTGACACTGCTAATCAAAATTCTCAATCCTTGGCAATATTTTCACATCACATTTAATGTAATGCACGTGTGATGGCGGCAATTCTCTCCTGTAGTGTGTGTTGTAATCTTTTGTGAATTGACCTAAAAATAATGTCTTACAAAAATAGTGAAAGAACAGTTTGTTTAGGATTCAAAACTAATTTCAAAATATTTAAATTTGTTCCTAAAATGTAATCCACTATTTATATTGTCATAGACTTTCTTGGATGGATGGGGAATGAATGGAATTTTAGGTATTCCCTAAAGGAAATGTATATATTCCAAAACCATCCTAAGCAGAGCATGTTGTGTAAAAACAAAGTATCCATACATGATTTTGTCATGGAGGGGCATGGCAATGAAGGACATAATAATTAGGAATTTCTGCATTTTTTGTAACTAAGGCTGCCTGAATTTCTAAGACAACATCCCTACACTGTGATTGAAAGGGATGTTCAAGGTCTTATGTGCTAAATGTATCTACCCCAAACCCACATGCTGAAATCCTAACCCTGGAGGTGGTATTAGGAGGTGGGGTCCTTGGGACATAATTAGATCATGAAGGTGGAGCCCTTATATGGGTCATTATGAAAGGTTTGAGATAATACAAAAATCAAGAAACGTTAACATCAATGCAGAAGGAAAAATTGAAGCCCTCTCTACAGCAGCAATAAGCCGAGCAACTTGAATCTTGCCTGGGTGAAGAGAAAGGACACTGTCAACTGCGTTTCTTAGAAGTGACATAATGGACCATAACATAGTCTGTCTTAAAACTTTCATAGTGACCCATGTAGATGAAATTAGTGTCCTTATAAAAAGAAACACAAGAAAGATGATTTTTCTTTCAATGTGTAAGGATGATACAATGAAAGACAGCCAGGAACAGAGCTGTCCCCAGACACCAGACCTGCCAGCAGCTTGACCTTGAACTTCCAACCTCCATAGATGCGAGAATAACTGCCTCTCTGTTAGTCTCCCCTGTCTGTGAGGCCTGTTACAGCAGTTGAGTAAAGTGTAGAGCTTCATAGTGATGAAGGTTCTCTGTTCATTCTTTTTAAATTACACAAAATACTTGAGATAATACACTGGTAAAACTTTTTACATTTTTAGAGCACTTAAAAAATTAAAAGTAAAGAAAAAGTCCAAGATTGCATAAGACAGCTAGGACCTTCTTAAAAGTCTTTGCACTGGGCAGCCTCCTGGCTTTCACCCTATTCTCTATACTGCTTGTCCTAACCTGAAATAATAGTGACAACAGACACTTCTAAATGGGCCAAAATGAAAAAAGAGAAGTAAACATCAGCCTTGGGGTTTATGACACTTGTTGGACTAAATGCACACTTCTCAAGGTGGCTTTATAGACAGTTTTTTAGAAACTACAATAGTGTTAGACTATTTTTCAGAAAGATAAATAGCCTGAGAAGAATAGTTGTGCTGTTTTCCTAATTCAGAAAATGAAGTGTTATCATTTCATAATCAATTTTAAGTCTTTTGCTGAGAAGACGTAATTCACATGGGATGTCAAGGTAATGGAAGGGGTAATGCAGGGAGCCACTAGTATTCAGGACTTTTAGAATAAACCTGTAAAACAACATTGAAAATGGAAAACAGAATTATTGGAAAGATAAAAAGGACCAAAGATTACTCAAGAAAAATTAGATACCTTGGATAACTTAACCCTAAAATATAAATAGAATTTACAGGAAAACACTTTCAGAAAAGAACTCCCATGATGCTCATGTATTCTCTTGTGTATTCTACCAAATTTCTTAGGAAAAAATTCTAGTAATTCTACTCAACTTCTTTCAGAATAGTTAGTTGATAGGCTCTCTGAACTTATCTTTAAAGGTCAGCATTACACCAACACCACAACCAAACACATTGCAAGAAGGGAAGACTATAGGAGAAAAATCACTCATGAATATGACAAATACAAATATCTTCAATAAATTGAATCCAACAAAATAGAAAATGGTGACAGATCCTGACCAAATGGACATTATTCCAGGAATACAAGGTAGGTTCCATATTCAAAATTCAGTCAGCACAACTCACCATTTTAACAAACTAAGGATGGAAAAAAGCAGGCAGTAATGTCAATACATGAAGTAATAGACTTTGGTAAAATTAAAAAGGCATTCACGATTAAAAAAATCATCAAAGTAGAAATAGAATGGAATTTTCTCACCCTTTTAAAAGGCATCTAACAAACAAAGAGCAGTGAAAGATTAAATACATTCCTCAAATATTAGCAGCAAGGCAAGTAAATGTATTCTCACAACTCCTATTAAACACTGGAGTAGAGATTCTAGCCAGTTCATGAATAAGAAAAAGAAATAAAAGCTAGGCACCTTGGAAGGAAAGAAAAAAAAGAACTGCCATTTTTATTACAGATAACATGATCACCTACAAATAGAATTCAAAAGAACCTGCAAATAAGTTATATGATAAAAGGTGAGTTTAGGATGAACAGAGGATATAGTTCCAATATTGAAAATACTAGGAAAGAAAAATGCTAGGAAAGAAAAGACTAATACTAGGAAAGAAAAAATGAAAATTGAAGTCGAAAATAATATTATTTAGAGCAACAATACAAACTTGAAATAATTATAAAATTTAGAAAATTTATGCAAAATATATATGGTGAATTTTTAGCATATTGGTGTAATAAATAAAACAAAATCTAGTTGAATGGTGATATATCCCTTGTCATAGAATGAAAGACTGAATATTCTCAATTCTTCAAACTTGTCTATAGATTCAACACAATTCTAGTCAATTTTTTGCAGAATTTTTGTGTTAATAGATATGTTCATTCTGAAGATTATACGGAAAGGCAATGTAACCATAATCCATAAGACAAATTGAAAAAGATAAAACAAAGTGAGGAGTTTTTATGATGATGTCCAGGTTTATGTGAAGCAAAAAAATAGGCCAAAGGACAAGAAGGGAATCCAGAAATACAATCCATCATATATGCCTAATTGATTTTCATCTAAAGCCAATTCACTGGAGATGACATAGTCTTTCTATAAATGATGCTGGGACAATTTGATTTCCATATGCAATAAAGTGAGCTTCAATCAACACTTGCCCTATGTAAAAAATTACTCCAAAAGTATCAAAGACCAAAATACGAAACTTAAAATTATAATATTTTTAGTTTAAAATATGGGAGAAAATCTTATAATTTGAACCTAGATTAGATCAATGGCAAAAGATTGCTCCATTAAAGGAAATATGAGAAATTAAATCTGATCAAAAGTAAGAATACTTCCTGTTTAACAGCTCTAGTAAAGAACAGCAGAAGAAGCCACACATTGGGGAAAATACTTTCAAATCAGGTTTCCCATGACAGACTTGAATCCAGAATATAAAAGGAACTCTAAAGGCTTAAGAAAGCAGCCTCAAATAAAAAAAAAAAAATACTAAAGTTTTTAACAAACTTCATGATGTAAGACATATGGATGAAAAATAAGCACGTATAAAGATGCTTAACACTTTCAATCCTTAGGGAAATGCCTAAAATTTCAGAATGTTGGACAATTCTGAGTACTAACAGAGGGCAGGAATGTGGATTAACCAGAATTCACACATATTACCAGGAGGTACATCTTCCATCCACTTGAGGAAACAGTTTGACTGTTTCTCACAAAGTTCCATCTTATTTACCTTATGCGCTGGCACTCCCAGTTGTCAGTATCTGCCCACATAAAATGATAAACTATTTTTACAGAAAAACCTATACATGCATAGTGGTTTTACTCATAATTGTCTGAAACCAGACAGAGTCAAAGGTATCTCTGCTAAGGATTGTATCAGCAAATTTTGTATTATCCCTACAAGCATATACTATGCAACAAGTAGAACAAACTACTGTGGTATACTATGTAACAATAAATCAAATTACTATGGTGTACTGTGCAACAATAAAACAAACTGCTATGGTGTACTGTGCAACAATAAAACAAACATACTGCTATGGTATACTATGTAACACCAAAAACAAACTGGGATCGTGTCCTGTGTAAGGATAAAAACCAACTGGTATGCCTGCAGCTTATATGAGTCTCAAATGCATTTTATGATAATTAGTACATTTTTACAAATAATAAGATAAGGGATTCAAAAGTAGTTTGGAGGTTTGTTGATGTGTTTGTTTTGAAAATCAGACCACAGGAGGTGGACTTCTATTAAGATACAAAGTGAGAATCATGTTTATGTTCCCAAATCTGATTTGTGTTTTTAAATTATGGAGTTACTCAAATCATTGTGGTTTCTCTCAAAGAGGTTAACTGCCTGTAACCTCTTTGGGTATTGTTCCTGCAGTAGGGAACACCTGCTTCAAAAATGCAAAGTTTGTTCTTTCAAGACATTGGAGTAAGTTTCTGAATAAAGTTAAGAAAACATGGATCATTCCTTTCTACCAAGTTCATATTCATTGAATATTGTGTTTGCTTCTAATTGTATACCACGTTGGAAATTATGTGCAGAAACAAATATATTTCTTCTCCTACTCTGAAATGATAATGGCAATGATAAGTAGGGAAATAAGTTCTGGGAGCTGGTGTGGTAGGTGGCAAAAAAGCAGAAGATGGGGTGGCAGGATTGCTTGGGCAGCAGAGTGAAATCTTGTCTCAAAAATACATACATACATATCAAATTGAAAAACATATCCCTATCAATTATGTTTGAACATAACAAAAGTAGCAATGGAACAGAAATGTAAGACAGTAAGGACATATTCACAGAGTGTTTTATTCATCCTACATTTGTCTTTTGTTTTTACCCAATCCTCTATGAAGCAACCCAAGAGACAGTCTTTTGAAACAATTAAGGGTCAACATTTTCAACTGTTCAAATCTGCCAACGCTGACTTTTCTTACTCAATAGTTTTATTTATACAATTTCAAACTTGTGTATCTTTTAGGAAAAGAAGCAGAATCTATGGAAAGAAATGAATATTCTTGTGTTATAATTTATTAATAAATCAATTTAAAAATTGTGTTTTCCTTTTTCTTCCACTGATGTGCCTACAAAGAAGAGACTACATGTAAAGAAGAAATTACAAATTTAATATCACATGTACCATACATTTAGAAATTCTTCCTTAAAGTGTTTTAATCATATAAAATAGAAACAAATTTTCTTGTATTTTCTTCATTCAACTGACTTTGCATGGTACGGTAATTTATATCTCCAATATACACTGTGTTTCTTAGCCCTTTACCCATATGAAATCTATCAAACCTTTGAAACTTGGCTAATATTCTATCTTTCCAAGTTTATACGATCATTCATTTTTAGTTATAGGTAATGAAACATTTAATAATTAAAATCAAAGAATGCAATCATTTGTTGGAATCTTGCAGATTGAGAACAATGCCAGTATTTGTAATGGGTGCAGAAACAGTGACCTTGTGGGGAATTAAAGCTGGGTTTTGTTTGGGTACATGTACTTAATCTTGTTACTACTTTAATAAACCAAAAGAATTCAAAATCACAGTAATTTCTTTAGCTATGTAATTAGTGGAGCATCTCTGAGACAAAGTCACCACTGGCCCAGCCGTGTAGTTGACTTTTCTTACGGCAAATGAGGAGGAAAATTGTGGGAAGACAGAAGTAAACGGCTGTGTGTGACTTCCCTGGAGTCAGAGGGGATTAAAAGTTCTACATTCAGGTGTGATTAGTTTAGACGAGAGGATTTCTCTCTACCATCATCGGTCTCAAAGTAATAAACTGAAATTTTTTTTTTTTTTATTGTTGGGGATTCATTGAGGGTACAAGAAACCAGGTTACACTGGTTGCATTTGTTGGGTAAAGTCCCTCTTACAATTGTGTTTTGCCCCAAAAAGGTGTGGTACGCAGCAAGACCCCACCCCCCTCACTCCTTCCCTCTCTCTGCTCTTCCTTTCCCCACCCCTCCCTCATTCTTTCTCTCTCTGCTCTCCCCTTCCCTCACCCCCACCGTGTCAATAATTGTCCTCATATCAAACTTGAGTACATGGGATTCATGCTTCTCCATTCTTGTGATGCTT
>CAUYON010168432.1:0-90863 GCA_963573935.1 Arctocebus calabarensis
AGTGCTTCAGAAATACCAACTCTCAGCTCGGCGCCTGTGGCTCAGAGGGCTAAGGCGCCAGCCACGCACACCTGAGCTGGCAGGTTCGAATCCAGCCCAGCCCGCCAAACAACAATGATGGCTGCAACCAAAAAAATAAAAGTGGCCAGGCATTGTGGTGGGTGCCTATAGTTCCAGCTACTTGGGAGGCGGAGGCAAGAGACTCGCTTGAGCCCAGGAATTATAGGTTGCTGTGAGCTGTGATGCCACAGCAATCTCTCCAAGGTGACAGCTTGAGGCTCTGTCTCAAAAAAAAAAAAAAAAAAAAAGAATGAACTACTAACTCTCTTTACATGGAATAATTTCCAGACCTCTTTCATACTATACTGATTGTAGTGATTATTATTTGTTAAGAAAATGAATATTGAGAAAATTAAAATGAAAACAACAATGATTCTTTAATGAATCTGCATTAATCCCAGAAGCATCTATACATATTTCAGAAATAGTAAAACAAATATATGTATGTGCTATGTCCAAATACTTGTCCCCCACCCAATTCATATGTTGAAATCTAATCATTGATTTGTTCTGGTATTAGAAAGTCAGCCCTTTTGAGAGAGACTACGTTAAAAGGGTAGGGTTCTTATGAATGAGATCAGTGCCCTTACAAAAGAGGTGAGAGGGAGCTCCTTTGCCCTTCTACCCTATGAGGATACAGTGAGAAGGGGCCATCTGATAGAAAGTGAATCCTCGGGAGCTGTCTGTCTATTGATGCCTTGATCATAAACTTCACAGACTCCAAAACTATGAGCAATGAATTTCTGTTGTTGGCTAGCTGCCCAGTCTGTAGCATATTGTTAAAGGAGCCCCAGTGAACTAAGAGAGCCTGCAACATGGTCCATAGACAATGCTTGCTGCATCTGCGTAGAAAGTTCAGACCTGCCTCTCCCCACACAGTACTCTCCAGTGCAAAGAAAAGAATCACGAAATTAGATATTAGAAGCAGAGTTTCTTAGTATGTTTTCATAATTTCTACCCCATTAGGCTACAGTATTTCATTTTATCTCCAACTCTATTCATTTTCCCTAACGTACAATCTCAATTTGGTCATGTATCATTGATTTTCTTTTTTCCCCTTTCATCTACAATCCCATTGAAATTATGTTTACGGAACTCAACATATGGATTTACATGTGTTGATTTATTTGTCTTTCTTTCCACACTGTAGAAGACACTAGAGCAGGATCTTGGCTTTTCTAACTCCAAATATTAACCCACTATTATCTTTTGACACATGTAGTACCTAGTCTACATCAGTTTTTCATACAGAAATTATCATACTCAAACACATGACCTCTGAAAAAATTATTTGTGCAAGAATTAGAAGAGTAATTAAAATGTTCTCAATTTTATTTTTTTTGATCACGTGAATCACTCTTTTTTTTCAGGTTCTGGAATAAACACTAATGTTTAGTTTCATGACTAGAGTTCACACTTAGTGACATACAAACATGTCACCAAGTGACTTTTATTGATCTGCTTGTTAATATCTGTGTCAAATATAACTTGTTATGGGCCTGATAACAACTTTGCTTTTTGCCAGAAATGTATATTTACCTCTATTCTACTTTTAGTTGGAAGCAAACATTTGCTGGGGGAAAATGTCTCTGATGAGTCTCAGAAATAAAATGTATTGAATAATTTATGGTTTTAGTTAAATCTCTACCACTTATTTTTCATTACAAAATGATCACGTACAATTTGACATGTTTGTGCAACATAATTAATAGCACCTGCACTAGACAGTTTTGCAAAGCACAGCCTACAGGGCCCCCAAATCAGCCATCACAGCATAAACTCCAAACACTGAATATCCCTATGGAAAAAGCAGATGAAGACTGACAATACATTGGACGTATAAATTCCCTCTGGAGTTCACAGTGAGTCAACAGAAAAGTCATTAGAGGAATGGCTCTACTTTGAAATCACTGGTGGGAATGTCTTCAATTACTGAGTAAGCTTAAGGAAACAAAATGTAGATGGTGTATTCTGAACAAAGTGCTGAGGCCAGTCTATAGAATAGAGCGTTCAAAACCTGTGTGAGAAATAGGCTCTGACCTTGAAGAACTTTCAATTAATTGATAATCTTGGTGCCTACTATCTTCACTCCCTTACTTTGCTTTTCCTCTTCAATATTTGCAATCTGATTTTGGCCCCTATGTGACGGTAGACATGAATACTTGGCAATTTTAAGATCTATTCTACCTCTTT
This sequence comes from Arctocebus calabarensis, assembly GCA_963573935.1. Taxonomy (NCBI): domain Eukaryota; kingdom Metazoa; phylum Chordata; class Mammalia; order Primates; family Lorisidae; genus Arctocebus; species Arctocebus calabarensis. The sequence continues at coordinate 2,254 of CAUYON010168432.1, forward strand.
CCTCAATATTAACAGAACCTTAATTTTCATCTTGTTTACCATGCAGGAAAGAAGTATTTGTATTTCCAGGAGTGATTGAAGAAAGCAACCAATGGAGATTCAGAGATTCTTACAAATTTATGTATCTTTTCTTTAGAGAGCAGCTAGTTGACTTTTGTAAGGTACAGTAGGTCAGGATGTATATGTAAGGTAGATGATGGACTTTTTGACTTAATATGTGGGACACCTCTGATCTTAAATTCACTTTGTACTTTCCAGTCATTTTGTCACAATGCCCCAAATGTTACTGCAATGATCCATGCCATTGATTATATCAATAAAAATGTGTACTCACTTTTCAAGTTCAAATAAATATGGGCTTATTATTTTTAACTTTTATGAATAATAATCTACAATCTCTTAGAATAGAAGGAACAAGGGAAAATTAAATATGTTCTGAGCAATCCTAACCACACTAAGAAAATAAAGAAAATAAGATCAAAATATTCCATAATTTTTGTCTCAACTTGGAAATATAAGGTCATGGCTTGGTCATGCACTAAGGAAAAAAAAAAATATATATATATATACACACATATATAAAATTAAATTTAAATAGCTTCCTATGCAAATGTTTTATGAAATAGAGGTATTAACAGCAATTATGGAGAACAATCCACAGGACTCTCTAAAAATAATATTTTAGCCTGAGAATTCAGAATGGTAGGAAGGAATGGCTACTGAGAAAATTACTTTCAGTATAATCTTAGACTAGCAGGGTAAGCCTTCAGGGTAGGAGAGGGAAAGTTCTTCCTATTTTTAAGGTAGGATTCCTATTTATCATTTATTTAAAGGCAAAATTATCAAAGATGTATCATGCTGGTAATTTTAGGGGCCAAAATGTACATACATGAATTTAATAAGGTTGTGTATGTTAAACCACACAGGTAAGGATAAGACTTACACTTGAAATGATGCATAATTATTAAGACGTAATTATCATCTAAATGGGTTGCTTTCAGGCACATGCAAGATTGCATTAAGCTAGGCTCCTGTCCTATAGGATTTCAAAATTGTCAAATTATTTAACTCTGAATATAGTTTTCTTCCATCTAATCCATTCCTCTTATGTTCTTTTAAAGTACTAGCATATCCAGCCCCTAGTGGTCTTCCCCAAAATATACTTTACCCTCAATAATATCAATCTTCATATTTATTTCTGGCAGAAAAAAAAAAAAAAAACCTGGTCATCGGAGATTCACAGAATCCAGATTGGCAGGAGGCCTCAGAGCATAATTGTGTTCCTGAATTAAAAATCTGCAAAAACAATTACCACTAGTTCCTTTGGAAATTCTAAAGAAACTTTAAACCTTCATCTTAGAAACAGTGTTAGCTTCTTCAAGTTAAGGTACAAAATGTAGAATTAGTAAGTTTAAATAATTTGTCCCAGACCTTTTTGTTCTGAAAAATAAACATATCCACACACACACATGTGTAAGCACACACATGTATCCATTTGACACAAATACTTTGTTCACAGATTTTCTGGAACCCATCTATGAACTCCTTGGGCTGCCAGACTCTGAGAGAAAATTCTAATTTTAGGAACTTCACATCCTCTCTGGAGTTTCTCCTACTGTTCTTATGCCTGGGGAATGTGACTGAATCAAGCAATTCTCCTTTATTTCTACAATTTAAACCTTACATCATCAAAATCTGAAATTGAAAAAATTTTTAAGTCCTTATAAATTGAATTTGACTTTTCTCCGTTATTAGAAAACCTAGTATTCTGTTGTTGGTATTGTTGCTTTTTATTTTAATTTTTAGATTGTTTTTATTTGGCAACTATGGCACACTAATAATTACTGTAACTGGTAGTATTTTGAATACATGTATTATATTATATTATAAAAGAAGAAATTAGAATCAATCCATAATTTTTGGAATTTGGTAACTGAGAGAAGCAATATACTATGTATTATAAAGGTATGATCACAGGACAAAGAATCAGGGGCTCAAATCCTTCATTATACTACCGCACACGAGCCAAGTCTTTCTAGAAAAAAGAGTTTGAAACATATTTTCCTCTTTCTTTATTCCTTTTGTTCTTTTTTCTTCCTTTCTTACTTTTTCCTTTTTTTTGTTTATACAGTAGTAGCAGTCCCTAAAAATAATATTTTACAGAAACCCAACCCAGATTCCCAATAAAAATGAAATCTTATTATTATGACTTTATTCTTCATGTGCTATACCAGTCACGATCTTGGAGGATTGTTTCATTAATGGAAATATTTTGAATATGGAATTATGAAAAGTTTTGTAATTTTACTCATTCTTCAAAGCAACACCCTTTGAATAAAATGTTGTTGATTTCCTGAAGCACCTGATGGACTCATACAAAAGAATGTTGCTCAGTTTTTCAAAATTTTTTGTGTGGCGGCCACCAAATGAAATAGATCTGAATTCCAAACTTGGCTCTGCCAATTGTAAGCCATGTGACCCTGGACAAATTATTTAAACTTATGAATTCTATGTTTGCTACCATTCACATGAAGAAACTAACATTATTTTTTCTGCGATGAAGCAGGTTAATGTTAAATGTTCAAAACCATTGGTTCAGTGTTTATAGACAAAAATTAATACTTCCTCTTCTGTCTTCGGCAGTCAGTATATTCCTTAGGTTTCTATTTTATGTGAAACGAATGTGCTATACTAGGCTAAAACATATACATAAGTTTCGAATTCTACAACTAATTGACTCACCAGCTAAATGGGGCTTTTGGACGTGGCCTGCATTGCCTACCATGAGCTACTTCCTTTAGCACACTGATATTAGTACAGACATGAAACAAATCAAGTTCCCATGAATTTTATCAAAGTCTGTAGTGGCAGGAAGAACTGGAGAAACTGATACTAAAAAGGCAACAAGCCTAGGGTTTCTTTAAATATCTATGTAAGGAAGAAGTCATTGCAGAATCAGTGTCCAGCACTTCCCATGAATGTCTGTCTCTCCATCATTATTTCAACAACAATACAGTTATGGAGTCTTTCTTTGAAACCACACGATTTGAATACTATCTTATGAAGTCAAATCTACATGGCAAGAGTTGGAAACCACAATTACTTAGGACTAGGATTCAGCTCCCTTTAGTGGCCATGTCTTCCCTGGGCTTTTTTTTTTAATGTTGATAATTAGTTTCAAGTTTCAACCTTTTTCAACCATGATTCAGATATCTTCCTGAACTTTAGAGATAGTTCAAAGACTACTTAGTTGCCCAACACCAGAAACTAGAGACAATATCCTATAGCTCTGCCCAAGATGTGGTGAACATTCCTGTGGTGAAATCTTTGCAGTCTGAAAACTGAGGCTTTCCTGTGACTTTAGGATGTCCTGGGCCTGCTGATCATTTTGGGGACTCTTTATGATTTACTGCCCTGATAAGGCTTTTCAAATGCTTGCCACATAGTTGGTAAATAATGAAAAAATGAGTTTAAGTATTATTAGTGTTGCTTGTCTCTGTTTGATTGTGAAATGAGGAAGAAATAACAGGAACATGTCACGAAATGGAAAAGGCACAGTTGCATATAGCAACATCCCACATGTCACAGGAATAGAACACATCTGGCACCAAAAACAAGCAGCTCTGCCTTGGGTTTTACATTAAGTATGGGAGCAAAGTAGATATTTATCATCAAACCAGGTCTAAGAGAAACCTGATATCCTCGATGAAGTAGAGGTAGCAGATGAGAAAAAGAGGAAGAGGAAGAAACTAACTGTAGAAATCTAGTATTCAAAGAATCTTGGGAAAGTCACCCCCCCTGAAATCCAAATCAACATTTATTAATTCATTTCTAACCTATAAAGTAAATCTGACAGATGACCTATGAGTCCCATCCCTATTTTTTCATCCAGCTCAACTTTGCCTTATTTTAAGGCTCCACGATGCTACTGATTTAGAAATTATTCCTTCCTTGTGACTAAAAATTATCATCTTTATTTTGGAATAACATGAATAATACATTATGTGCACAAAAAAGTAAATTTATGGTCAGAAAACTTGATTGCTTTTCCCAAGCTCAGTCATCTGCATGCATATTGCCTATGCTTGTAAGCTCTAGTTTCTTCTGTAAGAGGGAGAAGGTCAACCTTCCAAAAGCTAATTCATTAAAGCATCATCTTGTCGTAAAACTAACTTGATGAATGTATCAGTCTATCGAAGTATTTAAAACTTATTAATATTCTTATATATATACAATCTTATTTTAAAATGTTCAATATATTTAATCAATACAAACTTCTAACAGCATTTTAAAAGGGATGTTAAGTTTATCGAACCTGAAGATTGCTGGATGACTTAGTTGTTCTCTAAAAAATGTTTGTCTTATGATAACTCAAATTTCATTATTTCATATGTGGAGATGTCATTTTATATAAATTTGCTTCTAATATTCAACAAGTTGTTCCCGATTTTGGCAACAAAGTAACAATTTTAGAGTTCTTCCCAAATTTTACTGACTGAAAAATTTGGAATTTTTTCCATATTGTATACAAGCAAAAACTTGTTTGTTTTAAATAGACAATTTACAATGATTAATGTTACTCTAGATGGCTTTAACTGTGTTTAATGATGTCTGGCCAGCTTTTATTTTGCTAGCATAACAAATTATTAGAAAACTTTCAACTAGCTGCTGCCCAGTCTCAAGTGGCTGTATCTTGAAACCGGAGCAGAGCGAGGGGCCCCTCTGCTGGCCGAAAGAGGACCAGCTATTCAATGGACAAGCACAAGTGTCTGGCCTGCGAATAGCAGGGAATATTTGTGCAGAAAGGACAGAATCTCAGAGGCAAGAGAGAAGGCTAGAGGCAGGAGGAGGATTTCAGGGTGCTGATGTTTTCAAATCAAAGCTGCACACCTTTTTCTTTGGTCTTGCCAAGGTTTCACACCTCGATTGCTGTATACTTTATAATTAGATTAAGGTCTAAGTAAACGTAGTAAATTAAATGAACTGGATGTTTAGCTGTATTAAGAAAAAATGGCACTGCTTAATTCCACTGTGCCAGTAGACATAGAAATTAAAGGAGGTGGAATGATGTTCCCAGAGTTTCACAAAAGAGGCAGTGTTTGGAAACTTCGTTCTGTACATCTTGAGAAAGTTAGACTGTGCACTGCCAGGCTTGGGTGCAGGGATGTACCAGTACATCTGTGACAACCAGTTCTCCAGAATAAAAAAAAAATGCATGCATAAAAAAGAGGCGCTTTTGACCCGGATTTTGCCCACTGGCTCTGGAAAAGTGGATTCAAACGGAAATAAATAAATAACTGCAGAATAGAATATTGTCAGGATTATGGTAGATTATTAGAGTGAGCTGGGGCAAGATTTTAGGCAAAAAGATGAATGAAAACACTGTTGTGATAGTCATCAGCAATGAACTAATGTAAGAGACATCATGTGCCTAGTGCAGACTGATGAGGTGCTCAAAGACGACACTTGGTTTCCCATCACAAAGAAAGGCATATCAAAAACAGCAGCAAATTTTATGGAGATGAAACTTTTTCTAATTTAAATTTGCTTATTGTAAATTTGGGAAACACATTGACAGAGTCCATATACCATCCATGGGTCAGTGACCTAGGCATTTAACTATCTCAAACCTTTTTATCCTTATCATTAGGATTATGGAATATGATCACAGTCTTTGAAGGAACAGATTCTTACATAAGGGTGCACATTATCTACTTTTTGATGTATTGTTTATTTTTTATCCTCTTCTCTTATGCAACCTTCATAAGAAGGAGGAAAGAGACAGTTGCTAACTGGAAGATAAATCCTTCAAATACTACAGTTCTGGAGGAGGTTGCCTTGTATTATATGCCTTTTTTCTGGTCAGGATAGAATTTTCACTTTCATAGCGGATCTCAATAGACTCCAATTGGCAAAAGGAGTGATGGGAGTGTGGATGATCCTTTTCTCAAGAAAACTGTACTCAATTTTTGTCAGTTATTACCAGGTGTATATAACTGGTTCTTGCTCAACCCCATCCAAAACACCTCTAATTTTATGTACATTCATTCTTGCATCATGAAAACCAATCGGTGGCTATTTTAAGTCTACTAGTTTTATTATCCTCTGAATGTCCCCTAAAATTTATCTGTTGAAACTTACGTCCTAATGTGTTGCTATTAAGAGGTGAGGTCTCTTAGATTAAGTTATGAAGGGTTACCCTTATGGATGAACTAATGCCTTATAATTCAGAGGAATTAGAGAGGAAACTCGATTTGACCCTTTTTTGCCTTCTGTTCTTTTTACCATGTGAAGACAAAACAATTTTCCCCTCTGGAGAATAGCAATAAGGATCCATCTTGGCAATGGAGACCATGTCTTCCACTAGACTCTGAACCTCCTAACACCTTGATCTTGGACATCCAGCCTTCAGGACTGTGAAAAATGAATGTTTGTTCTTTATAAATGACCCAGTCTCAGGTATTTTGTGATAGTAGCATACACAGACTGGGACAAGTTTGACTAGAAGTCTGGCCATCTTAGGGAAACATTACACTAGTGAGACCAAAGTGTCTTAGTTAGGCCATAGAATCTGATGCTATAAAACAAGATGATACTAAAATAATTACTCATACAAGATGGAGGCTTGAGCTATCATTCATGTAATAGACCAAAATTGTCATAGGTCATAGGGGGCAAGTAATTCTGCTCTGTTAACTTATACAGGTTTCCAAGTTAATTTCATCTGCTCTGTTACATCATTCCTCAGGGTCTGGGGCTTATCTGCATAATTGAAGCTTCCAGCTTATCAGCACCATATTAATATTTCAGAATTATGAAACAGAAAATAAAGTCCATGGCCGGTTACTTTACATTTAAGGAGATGACCAGGAAATGGTATTCATAACTGTTGCTATTATCCCATGATTCAAACTTGGTCTCATGACTACTTAGCTGCCAGACATCCTGGGAATTGTTTTCACATGGCCAGTTACATGCCCAACTCAAGGAATTATGTTATTAAAAGAAAGAGAAGAAGAAGGAATGATGAAGGAAAATGAATCAGGATGATATTCTGAGAATGTGTAATAAGTAGAATTATCCAAACCTGTGTTCTGATATTCTTGTGTAACATTTAAGTTTTAAGTTTTCAAATAAGTTCATTGTTGTGACAAAAAATAGAACAAAAATAGTAAGGTACTGCTTTGCTTGGTTTTCAAATGAATACATTACTCTGAGATTCTAATATCTTCGTATCTTACATTGGGCTAAATATTAATAAATTGTAATAGTGGCACACAATCCACACAGTATACAGTATGCCCATTCTGGAAAAGAAATCTGGCCCAGAAGTGTGTAATATGTAATATGAAGGGAAATTATATATACAACTATAAATATATATATCCACACACACATATATATACATATACACATTAATAACCCTACTTTATACAAATAAATATGTGTGTGTTATGTAAGTATATACATGTATACGTGCAGACCTACTATTTATAACTATATGTGAAGGTATTGGAGCAGATAATAGTGAGTAAATAGAGGGAAGAGGGAAGAACCCAGGGAAAGGGGGTAGAACTTAGCTCTTAGAAGAACAAACAGAAGAAACTAAGAAGGAACAAATCAGGAGAATCATTTTGGTTCAAGGAAATGGAATGAGAAAAGGTTTTGAGAAGTTCCAGCTGCCACAGTAAAGCCAAATAAACTGAAGACCAAAAACCATCTACTGGATGACTAGTTTGGTGATTATTGGATATCCTGAAGGGGTTGGGGAGCTTTGGAACCATAATTACAAACAATTGAAGAGTGACTGTAAGATAAAGTAGAGCAAATACATATGGAGAAATCTGGTGATTGCAAGAAGTCAAAATGAAATAGTTAAATTAAATAGAGTAAAATTGCACACAAACTTTATGTCCACCCTGTATTTCATCTAAAACTTATAGAATTTCACCAGATTTATCTTACTAGGTTTTACTATATTATGACATAGATTCATTGTGATGGAGTTAAAGTTTTGTATTAAGGGGAGGATGAGGTATTTTCTGATAAACTTAGGCTTTTTCCTCATACTTAATTGAACTAGCAATGATCTTTTCATCAAAAAAGAAAATAATGCCCTGATCATTCTCCTTTCTGGAGTCATGGCTGAGAAGTGTGAGTTAACGTAGTTAACACAGGGCAAATGTCTAACTGTCCTGGTTTTTAATTTAAGGAAAGAGAAAATATGACAGAGAGGAGGATTTTTTTAAATAAATATCATTAATATTTTAGAGTGAGATCATGCTTATTCCCTAAGGGAAAAGAGCCAGTAGAGGAAAAAATAAAAATATAAGAAAAAGAGAAAAGCAATGAGAAAAGCAGAGGGAGGAGAAAGAGGGGAAGAAGGAGGGAAGTAGGAAGAGGGAAGAGAACAAAGAAGAAATCAATGCCCACAGGGGAAGTTTTGGAGTGTTGAAATGAAAAGCCTAGAGGAGAGGAAAGGTTTGGCAGTTGAAAAGGGAAAGGATGTTTCTAATTCAAGAATGACATGTATCTCCACATAAGAAAATCCCACCATTCATATTTCAACTCCTTTCACCAGGGAGAACAATGGTAACCAGACAGGTTCAGGGATCGTACAAAGCCAAACAAGCAGTAGTTATCTGATATAGATTTATTAAGGACTTTTGTTAGTGTCATTTTTCTCTAAGTTCTTTCCAGATCCTCCCTGTTCTACTTAAATTGTCATGTCCTGAGTCAGTTACGAATTTCTAATTAAATAGAATGCAATGGGACTACAGGGTTGATTACACTCCTTCTAACAAACCTCCTGGTCACTTTTCTTTTCTTTTATTATTTTATAAATGATGTCCTCTTATAACTATGACATTTGCAAAATCAGGCATGGCCTCTCGTTGAGCTTTCAAATTTCTCCCTGTTGTCACACGGTATTTAGGTAATGCTTGGGACCAGGAGCTCTATGTGACGCTCCCTAAGCATCTGTGCTAAATGTGCCAGGTATCATTACTGTGCTGAAAATAGTGGAAAAAGTCTGTGCTGTTTTCATAGCTAAACAAAATCTTTACTTTTAAGTCCAATTAAAGATCCTTTTCTTCTTTTTCCAGAAAAGAAGTTCTAGTTTTATTTTATTGAACCTCATCCCAGTGACTGCGTTTATTTACAAGCCTACTCATAAGTCTTCTGTTGTTTCCCATTTACCAACATCTGAAATACTCACTGGCTACTCCACCCCATGAGACTTCTCGGGAAATATCAGGCAGCAACAGATGGCAGCTGTTAAGACCCAACTACATTCTGCTTTTCCAGATTACTGCCTATGAAATCTGAGTGTCACGAAGACAGTAGAGCTTTGCCATATTTTTCTTCATGGATAACAGTACAACAATCATAAAAAGGAATAATATTAACCCCAAAATATGCTGATCTAGCCAAGATTGTTATCCAAAATCATTGAAGTGTCACCAGGAGAAAATCTATAACTACTTTCAACCAGAGTCAAGCAACCTTATAAAGTGTGGCTCACCTCTCAGCCATGGGAGTATCTAGCTTCATGTATAATCAGTTGCACTGTTATCCCTGGGAATTCTAGGTGACATTTCTATAATGTGCAGCTCTGAGCTGAAGAAGGCCCAAATAAGAATGTTGAGAAATGGTCCAGAAAAGCACATAATCTTTCTTAACCATGTGTCAGCAGCCCCGGAGGCAGGTCAGTGCTATGCCCATCTGTCAGAGAAGGTCCTCCCTGGACTAGGCCCAGCCACCTATCTCTGCTCTCTAAGTCTTTGGGTCTCTTTTTCTGTTTATTGACTCTTATCAATTGTTGAATTGAGTTGAAATTTTAAAAAGAAAAAGAAAAGGATAAAGAAAGTAATAATTTCTCAGAATCCAACTACTCAGAAATAACCATTATAAAAATTATAATGCATTTTTCTCCTCTGTCTCTTTTTCCCTTTCACTTGAAGTGAGAGAGAATTTGGTATATTACAAGAAGTACACATAGATCAGTGTGACACAATGAGAATTTGGAGATGTGAGTAGGAATCACTCAATTATAAATCTTTTCTTTTCTGAAGGCATTACAAAAAATGGTAGGAAAGTGACAATACCTGTTGCTTATTAATAATGCTTACAAATTTAAATTCAAAATTATAACATTTTAAAGTTCTTTGCAGGCAAAGTGCTTTCTACAAAATTGAGAATGTATTTCATATTGTTTTTGTTTTACAGTTTTAAAATCTGTGCCAGATATAAAACACAAATGAATTCACAGATAAATATATTATACAGATGTCTACTCACCATTAATGAAATGCAAGTAAAATCCAGTATGTATGTATTAATGTAATACTACATATAATGTTATTTATATATGTATGCAATCACATAAAGCATATATGTATATACATACATGTATTTATAAATGTGTATCTTTTTATGTTCTTTATCAATTTTACAGTTTTGGTATTTAAATACGTATATACTTTTACCTAGTATATCAATGCTTAGAAATCTATTCCGAGGAACTACTTAAAGATGTGATCTATCTCCATCAATCTCTCTCTCTATATATATACTCAAATATATGCATGAAGACTTTATTTATAGTGGTGGACAATGCAAAACAGCCAAATAAAAAATAAGCTAATTAGTAAATTATTCATTCAAAATCAATTCAAAGTTGTAGGTCACAACATTTCCTCCTTCAGCCTTTCCTTACTGGTTCTTATTGCTCTACAGGCCCTAATTTACACAGATAATGACTGAGGTCCTTACCCCCAGTTTCACTGGAAGTTTAATTTCCACCACTTACCCAGAATAAGGAACTTTCACTGGGTAAAGGAGAAGACCTACTTCCGAGTCTCAAACACTACTGATTGGTGAACCAATTCCCATGAGAATCAGAGACAAGTTCTATGTCTTTAGTTCTCCCATATAAACCACTAAGAGAGACAAGAGTAGGTAAGATTTTATACCTACTATGATAGAATGAGCTTCAGGGGCAGATATGAAACAAGTGAACTCCCCCCCCCATTTTCCCTATTCTTTGTTTATTCTGCTCTCCTTTCATATTCCCCTGACCTACATCTCCCCGCCACTTCCACAGACTCACTGCCTGCATGTTGATGCACTGACTTGGCTCACAGGGTCCCTTGTAACGTACATCATGATTCAGACAACTTTCTCTTCAAATTTTTGGGGCATCTAAATCAGCTGCGATGGGCTGGAATGATGCCAATACTTGGAAGGCAGCATAGGAAGAGAAAGTTCACAGCATCATTTGTATCTCTGAATCCAGCCATCTCTAAACATTTATTCTTGAACTTGAAACATAAAACAGCTAGTAGGTGCTCTTTATGGCAGCTAGTTTGAATTGGATTTCTCCTTACTTTCAAACTAAATAATTACAAAACAGAAATAGATCACATCTATCTACATACAGAAACATATTGAGATATTGAGACCAGGATTGCATGAGGCCTACCGGTTGAAAGTCTTAAGAGTAAAGGCTGAGGTTTCCCAAAGAAGAAGGAATTCTACCTGAAATCTGCAACAGTGAAATCTTGCCTGAGGTTCCAGCCTGCTTGCTTATTTTCCAGGCTCCAGACTGGCCAGCTCCAACCACAACATGAGCCAATTCATTAAAACATCTCTCTATGCCCACGCACACACACACCACTTTAAAATGTTTGTGGAAGAATAGAATTAAAAGAAAAGTAAAAAAAAAAAAAAATCAACTTTCTTTCTCCATATAAGCTACATCAAATTCAAGACACTTTTGCAATGATCCCAGCCATTTAGTCCCATCCCTGACGGACTTACGGCTCTGGGAATTTAACCTTGCCAATGTGGTAGTTTTTACATGATTAATTGAGGAAAAGGGGTACACTTCAAAGATTTTTTTTTAAGATTAGCAAATGAAAAAGAAGTCAGAATAAGCCACATCATGATTGTAAGGTGGATTCATAACGATTTCCCCTCAAAATTCTCACAAAATTGCTTTTGTTTGATGAGAGGAATGAGCAGGAGCATTGTCCTGGTAAAGAAAATCTTTCTGGTAAAGCTTTCATGGGTGTTTTTCTGCTAAGTTTTGGCTAATTTCTTAAGACACTCTCATAATAAGCAGATGTTATCATACTTTGGCCCTCCAGAAAGTGAACAAGCAAAATGCCTTGGGCATCGTAAAACCTCTCATCGTGAACTTTGCTCTTGCCTGGTCCACTTTTGTTCTAAGTAGACCAGATGGTCTTCTAGGTAGCCATTGGTTTGATTATATTTTTTTCTTCAGGATCATACTGATAAAGCCTTTTTCATCTCCTGTTATGATTCTGCAAAGAAATGCTTCAGGATCTTGATCCCACTGGTCTAAAATTTCCATTGAGAGCTCCTGTCTGCCTCTGCTCTGGGCGCAATAGCTTTGGCACCTGATGAGTGGAAAGTTTGCTCAACTTTAATTTTTAGTTAGAATTGTGAAAGCTGATCCACTTGAGATGTCTATGGTATTAGCTATTGTTTCTGCTGTTAATCATCAGTCTTCTTCAATTAAGACACAAATAAGATTTTTTTCCTCAAAAAGTGAGATGATCCGCTACTGAGGTTTGCATCTTCAACATCATCCCATCCCCTGTTTATTCATTTATTTATTTATTCACTCATTTTAGTAACAGTCTTGTTTTGTCACCAAGGCTGGAATGCAGTAGCCCCAACCATAGCTCATTGCAGCCTCAGACTTCTGGGCTCGAAGGATCATCCTACCTTCGCCTTCTGAGTAGTTAGGACTTCAGGTGTGTGCCACAACAACTGTTTAATTTGTCATACTTTTTAGTAGCAGGCTTTCACTATGCTTTTCAGACTGGTCTCAAACTCCCAGCCTCAAGCAATCCCCCTGCCTTGATTTCTCGAAGCACTGTGATTATAAGGCATGAGCCACACCTGGGCTCATCCCTTCTTACAATGAGCTATCCATTTGAAAATGGTTGATTTCCCTGGGACATCATCTCCATAAACTTTTTATAAAACATCAAATATTTCACGATTTTTCCATGCAAGAGTCATCATAAACTTAGTGTTTATTTGTTCTTGCTTCAATTTTAGCAGAATGTTGCTCTGAAACAGGTTCTTTTCAAACTGATGTCTTATCTTTCTTAGCACCTCAAACTAGATCATATTCAGATATATTATAACATGTTAGTGTTAGTTCATGTTAGTGCAAAAACGTTTGAAACTTATGCATTGTTTTTTCATAGTACTCATTTTCCATGAACTTTCTGAACACCCTGTGTGTGTGTGTGCATGTGTGTGTATATGTGTTTATATATGGTTTTGTTTGTCTGAAAGAATCTTAACTAGTACATATTAATTTTCAATGTTTTTTGCTTTTTAAAAATCATTTTAGTGAGATAAATTGGCATATATTAAATGAACATATTTAAAGTGAATAATCTGGCAAGTTTTGACATAGGTGTTATGCTATAAAATCATGAACATAATCAAAATAATGAAGGTATCTTTCATCTCCAAACATTTCCTTATGCACTTTCTTATTCTCGCTCTCCTGCTCCTCCACTGACCAAACCTGGATCCCCGGAAAACAACTGATGGGTCACCAGTCCCTCTTATGAGATCTTGGATTTTCTGGATATGCATATCAGAGGTATCTTGATATGTCTTTTTTCAACAATCTGACATCTTATTTCTTTTTATTTTCTTCCTTTATTGCACTGTGAATAACTTCAACTATAATGTCGAATAGAAGTAAAGAGAATAGCCCTGTCTTGTTGCTCATCTTCACAGGAAAATCTTTATTCACACACTATTAATTAAGACATTAGCATGTGTGTGCGAGTTGTTTTTGTTTTGTTTCTTTGGTTTGGTGTTTTTTAGGGTTTTTTTTTTCCTATATGTACTTTATGAGATTAACATTTTTCTCTTTTCTTTCTATTATTTCATTTTTATTTGAAAGCAGAGGTTCAGCCTTTAGATCTTTTTTTTTAATTGTCTATTTGGAAAAAATGCTAACAGGGACTCTGGGTGTTTGAATAGTGGAATGTAGTGGATATGTATTGCTTGTGCCAATGCAGCAGTGAGCTGCCCCTTCCGGTTCCATATGGTTTCCTTTCCACGCAGTGTGAGTTCTTATTGTAGTACCTAATATTGGGAGACACAAAGATTTGGCCACATACAGGCATGGTGACACATTTGAGGGACATCAGACTGATTCCATAGAATTGATCTATGGATGGTGGCCAAACAGGTCTCTTTCCACTGTATTTTCTAAAATATAAGAAGGTGCATTTGGGACTCCTAATATCTGTCTTATGTGTCCTTAAAGAAGAAAGATGTCTGCAATAAAAGCGCATGAGACTAACCCACGATGGAATGTAATAGTGGGAAGAATGCCCACTATGTGTCAGGCATCTCCCTAAGTACTTTATAGAATAGAATTGAATTATAGGAGAATAGATAGGTCACTTAACCTCCTTTGAGCTTCTTGAGACACTTTTGTCTGGCTATAATATGACATGTGCTGATACATTTATAAATGGCCTTCATCTGTGCACTTATTTTTGCCTTGGGCTAGTTTGAATTGAGGTACTGTAAGTAGGCTCAAAAAAACCTTGTGACTAATATGAAATGAGAAAAGAGTTTTAAAAACTGTGTTAAAAGCAACACAGCCGTTGTCTTTGTTAGCGGATACTCTTCCACATAAAGCAGGAGGGAAAATGAGTTGGAAGGAGTTTGCTAATAGAGTATGATAATTTTTTACTACATTTTTTTCTATTTAAATAAGCATCATCTACTTTCATTATCAAAAATTGAGAGGAAAATAAATATCATTATTCTATTTTATAGCTGACAAAAACATGTCAGACGAGCTGTCATGTAATGAAGTAGTGGAGATTTACAAATAGGTTCTAATTTTCCTCTCCACTTGGCACAGTTGTCTTTAAAATGACAATTGAAGAGACTTCTCTGCGAAGAATTCTAAATCCTTTATCCTCATAAAATATCCAGATCTGGATCTCTGCTTTTCATATTGTTCTTGTTGGTTTATATAGATTCCTCTCTCTTTGCCTCAGTTTGAGATACTCAAGAACGGAGAAAAAGAAATCCATATTTTCCCTCTCTATTTTTAGCACTTGCCTTAATATGTACAGGCTTTTAGTAAATATTTAGTAAATATTGGCTGACGTGTACTATCTTCTAAATTTACAGGGATTAAAAAAAATTACTTAATGCCTTTTTTAAAAGAATCCAAACTATTCTGTTAAGCTTTAAACTGATCAAGTTCAGGATTAGTTTCACAAACATTACACAAATTCTGTTTTATTTCCTTTAAACTCTGTTAAAGGAAAAGAAAAGTCTTTCCAGGCACATTAGAGATGGGAACTGGACTTACTATAATATTTTTTATTCATTTCTTAATTTGTTTAAATGTTGAATTTTAAACTTGCTGTTTTTTCCCCTCCTCTTTAGAGGAGTAACCAGATGACAATGTTGACTGTCCTCATCTGTGCCCATAGAGACCCTCTAGGACTCCCCGCACATGAGGCAATGCTCAGCTCACGCAGGCTGCCCATGCAAATGCCAAGTATTGTTGGTGAGACAGGGGCAGGATTGTGGATGCCACAGACCCATCTGTGGCTTTAGAAAGTCTGTTGTTTTAAGAAATAGCCTTCTTTGTGAGACCTGCCTGCAATTTCAAAGAGACAGTATGTCAGTCACCATAAAGCAGACTTGGCATCCACATCAAGATGCCACAGCTGAGGCTGTGAGCTCATTACTGGAAAATAGGAATCACTGTGGTGGGGTGTTCCTCCTCTCCAGTAAAAAAGGAGCCTTTGAAGATTCTGCAGTTTGCAAATCTTTGCTGAGAATGTGCCCTTTGAGGTTCTTTTTTGGAGATGAATTTTATGAATTGCTGAAAATAGAACTTTAAATCATAATTGTTGTGGTCATAAGAATTTTTCTTCCTAACTGTCTACATATCAAGTTTTAAAGCCACCACAGCCACTCATCTTTGAAAATGCCTTGGTTTTTCCATCTCTGAACATGGTTATACAGGGTTGGGCTCATTTATTCACTGGTACATTATGTTTATGTTGGGAAGTTTAAAAATGTTTTACATATATAGATGATAGAAGACTAGACAGCCATAAAAAGATAGAGATTTTACATCTTTTGTACTAACCTGAATAGAATTGGAAAATATTCTCTTTAGCAAAGTGTCACAAGAATGAATAAGCAAATAGCCAACGTACTCAGTACTATCGTGAAGCCAGTAGATGAACGAAAACTCGTCCACACAAGAGGACAACTCAAATCAATTCACATGGAGGGGAGAGGGGATGACGGAGGGGGATAGGTGTGCTCCCGCATAATGGGCACAATGTAAGGACATATTGCATACCTCCTGTGGGAGGGGCACAACTACAACAGGAATCTCACCTAACAAATATAAATATTATAATAAATTGTACCCTCATATTAATCTGAAATCAACAACAAAAATACTGCATTGTATACTGAAAAAATTGCTAAGGGATCCTCTGTTGAGTGTTCTTAGTGCAAAAATAAAAATAAAATAATTAAACAGAGCAGGTGGAAGTTTTTGGAGGTGATGGATATGTTTATGATATTGACCGTGGTGATAGTTTCACTCATCTATATTTTTCTTCAATCTAGTCAAGTTGTATCCATAAGTATATACAACTTCTGTATGTCAATCATACCTCAATAAAGCATTTTTAAAAATTAAAAATAATGTTTTACATTAATAGCAGCAAAACTGAGTTAGCTGTTCTAGACTGATAAAGATAATTTTGTGTTTGCACAGTGTCCTTCCTTTAAGGAACCAATAATTCAAATACTGAGCTCTTCATTAGTCTTGAAGATGAGTACCTTCAAAAGGAAAAGAGACAAAGATGTTGAACCCTCTCTCTGGAAAACATTCCCACACTCACACATTTGATTCCTAACAACTTATTATCAATGATATGCCAGGCAGTGAGATAAAAATATGTATTAATATAATGCAGGAAGCTTTAACCTAGCAAAGAGAGATGGTCACATAACCACACAATTGCTATACAGTGTTATTAGTATCATAATCGTGTAAAAATCTATAAGTAGATGTTCTCAGTCACACTCTTGTCACTAACATACATGAAGGATCAGACACAATTCCATAAATAATGGTTTCTTCAAAGGGCAAAGGTGAGGCTGGTTGGGAGTATAGAGAACAGCATACGCCAACATACCAAGGTACACAGAAGGAACTAAAACTCGTTCATGTGGCCAGAAGACAGGAGAGAAAGACGTCTCTACCTGTGTCAAATCCCAGAGGGAAAAAATTCTGGAGCACCTCATAGGTCATAGCAAATAGTCTGTGCTTCACCAAGGTAAATGAGAACCATGGAAGGGTTTAAAGAAAGACAGTACAATATTTCTACTTGGAAATATCTGTCAGGTGACAGCATAAAGGACAGTTTTGAGAAGGGTGTATACAGATGGGGCACAGAGACAGCTGTGCTATCATTTCAAAGGCACGGTACAATTTAAAGTTAGTGATACTTTTACTTCCCAAAGGTGACAACTCTGAGACCAGCCCCCATTGTGCTCTCATTCATGACCCAAACCTTCTCTGGAGCTAGGGAAATCTGAGGATTTAACTTAATAATTTGATAAAGAAAACTCTGACCATTTCCATGTTGCATGTCCCATGATACCTAAAAGTTATCTTATGGGATCCTTGGTCTTCTTCATATGTGACAAGGATGGAGAGTTCAGTTACTCTTACATTTCTGAGAGGTGAAATGAATGAAGATACAGCATCCTTCACTTGTAGAATCTCTCAGAGAGGACATTTTGTCACAAAATCTGTACAATGTGAACTTTGTCAAAGGACTTCATAGTATCTAGCTGTTCCTAATCTGGAAAACAGCCTAATTCCTACCATGTAAGACTATTGTTAAGAATTACAAAAATATATGAAAAATACATAGAGTGATGTCTATTTTATAATAGGTCTTTCAAATAATATATAACTATAATTTCATATAAATGTTTCTTTAAATTCTTTGATTTATTCTTATAAAAAGAGGCCACAAGCCACAGGAACACCTTGGGATGAGAATGCATGGAAATCTGAAGAGGAGAGAGAAGTGAGCAAGCAAGATTTGATTATGTTATTCACATTTCATAAAATTTGACTAGACTTTCTGATACACTGGAAAATGTGGTTTCTTAAAAACATTTAGTAGCAAAATGTCTGAGGGTGGGAAGAACGGGGACAGATCCGACTCTGTGAAGATACATGACTCCTATCAGGAGAGATTAGAGGAATCTGAGACAGCAGGGATGAAAGCAGCAGTGGAGATAAGAAAAATGTCAAGAAACTTAAAAAAAAAAGAAACTTAAAAATAAGGGGTAAAATCCAATATTATCATTAGTGTTGCTAAAAGACTGGCATATAAAGAAACTTCCAGAACCCAAGTACTGAAAGAAGGTACATGAAGAAACATGGAAATCCTGCGTATTAAGGGATGTTGGGGAAATCCATTTTAGGAGTCCCCTGGGGCAAATGGACTAAAGGCAGTTTCTGCGAAACAGACCATGTGCTCATAGCCCGTAGCCAAGTGGGTCGTCTCCAAAGCTCCAAGTCTAGCATGAGAAGTCAAACTTGATCAATGCTGCATCCACGTTTTCTTCCTTTTCACACCATTTTTACACGAAGTCGATCTTTTCTACCACCTGACTCAATGTCTTTGTTCTTTGTGCACATAAAAATAGGAGTAAATGAAATAATTGTGTACATTTGTAATTTCTGCAATTCTTCTCTTCAATCACCACATATTTTATTAACTCTGTTTCTATTCAGTTAGACAATAAGCTTAACGCTCTTGGCTAAACATGGAGCCTCTAAATTGAGTCCTCCCTGAGGCTTTCCTTCACCGGGAGACCTATAAATTGAAAATACAAGTTTTCCAGCCGGGCATGGTAGCTAACACCTACAATCCTAGCATTCTGAGAGGCCAGTACTGGATTCTTTGAGATTAGCAGTTCAAGAGCAGCCTTAGCAAGAATGAGACTCCATCTCTGCTAAAAATAACTGGTCATTTTACCACAAAGACATTTGCACCAGAATGTTTATTGCAGCTCAATTCACAATTGCAAAGATGTGGAAGCAACTCAAGTGCCCATCAATCCATGAATGGATTAACAAACTGTGGTACATGTATACCATGGAATACTAGTCAGCCATAAGGATAGATAGAGACTTTATATCTTTTGTGTTTACCTGGATAGAGTTAAAACACTGTCTTCTTAGTAAAGTATTTCAAGAATGGAAAAAAATATCCAACATACTCAATACTAACGTGAAACCAATATATAAACAACTACACACCCAGAGGAAAGATAAAAAAAAAAAGCTAATATATTCTAGTAAGGGGTAGGGGAAAGGAGGCAGTGGGTAGAGGAAGAGGGAGGGCAATTGGCAGGATCTCACTTAATGTGCACAGTGTGAGGCTATTCACCATGCCCCGTGAGTGAAGGGTTCAACTACAACTAAACTTTACCTTAGAATTGAAAACAATGCAACCTAAACATCTGTACCCTCATATTAATTTGTGATAAAAAAAAAATACAGGTGTTGTGGTGGGCACCTATAGCCTCAGCAACTTGGGAGTCTGAGGCAAGAGGATCTAAGAGTTTGAGATTTCTGTGAGCTGTGACACCGTGGAACTCTACCCAGGCTGACAGAGGGCAACTCTGTCACAAAAAAAAAGAAAATAAGGAAACAAATGTACAAGTTTCCAAACCCCCTTATATAGATGATATAGGACAGGATAATACCAATAACAAAATATATAGTATTCAATGTTGATAGATGCTCAGATGCTATGAATGACCTTTACCAAGGGGCTGACATATACTAAATATGTAAAGTTCTGTAAAGTCCAATTAATTCCTTTATTGTTTGAAGAAAGGTCATGGTGATTGCCAAGTTTTAGCCAATCTTTAGCCATTGTAGAGAAACAATATAAGCCTCATGTGTATGTGTCCATTTCCAGTTCTGTTTTAACCCTGGTCTAAACAGCCTATAACTTGCTAAAGATATATTGACAATTTACTTGCCTATAACCTCCACATAATTCACAGAAATGGCACATGATAAATATTCCTCAAGACTACGTTATTTGAAAATAGCTAGAATTTGCCAAGATGACAGTCACTTTAATGTGCATGGAGAAACACCCCGTTCAACAAAATGGTCATCTTGCTAAATTATAACACTTAGAGTAACAGTTTGACATGAGAAAGCACAGTGGCCGAGGATAGGAACTGGGATATGGTGACCAGCAGCAGAAATTTGTCACTCACAAGAATGAAAGAGAGAAAGTCATTGGCAGGACAGAGATATTTCAAAGCCAGAAAGATCATCTGTTCTACTCATCAGCAACTCCACCTTTTGAAAAAATAAACATAAGACATAAAGAAAGAACTTTAAAATTTTTATTAGGTCCAATTTAATAATTTTTCTCTTCTGGATTATCTATTTGGTGTCATAGCTGAGAAAAGATTGCTTAACCTAAAGTTAAGCAATGATTTATAAGCCATGATTTATAATTTTTTCCTTTATTTCTCAAAACTTTCTGTCTTTGGTTTTCTATTTAGGTCCATGATCCCTTTTGCAATAATTTTTGCAACTACCATGAGGAATGGAGAGCAGTAGGATTAAATTAGAAATCAATAATAGAGTGATGTTTAGAGAATGAACGATCAAGATTAATCTGTTGAGATAAGTGGTATTTTTCAAAACAAAATCTTGTAATTACAAGTAAAAATTTTATTTTAAAAAATAAAATTATAACACCTTAAAGGTTATCTTTCATCATTTAACATCTCCACTTCTTCCTTCCATTCAACTGCAGTATCAAAGACACCCACCCTCAAAACCACACCTAATCATCATACATAACATGTAAATGTTGGCTATAAAAACAGAAATGTTTGGTGTGTTGGCTGTAAAAACAGAATTTTATGATGTGTAGTAGCTTTACATAAACACTTGTCAACCAGACTACCAATACTAGTTAATCTCTTAGTTCCTTAGAGATGCTATAACAAAATATTGCAACTTGATGAACTATTTCAAGTAAAAATCTAGGGCTGTTAGATTGGGTAAATATAACAAAATCCAACTATATGCTACTTGCAATAAAAACATTTTAAATATAATGCGTAAAGTAAAAAGTTTAAAAGTAAAATGATAGAAAATATATGATACGCAAAAACCAACCAAAAGAAAATATCATGGTAACATTGATATCATACAAAATTGGGTTTGGTGGAGGAAATATTACTAATATTATAATGCATTATTCCATAGTATAAAGAGGCAATGAATTGGGAAGACATAAAAGACTTAAAATCTTATATACCTGATTCATAACCAAAAATATAAAAATCGATTGCTAAGAAAATTAAATGGAAAAATAGTCAAATTCACAATCCCATTTTAAGATTTGACACAGACAAATGGTCATTAAGAATATTTGGGCATCATGTTTAACCAAACCTATCGTGTTAAATTGACCTAATTGACATGTATGGAATATTATACCAATAAGCAACACAATGCACATTATTTTCAAGGGAACATAGTTTATTTATCAAATGGTCCATAAAACAAGACTTGGCAAATTTCAAATGACTGAGATAATTTATAAGCTAAAGGATATTAACCTAGACACCAGTAACAGAAAGAAACTAGAAAATTATTTTGTGTTAAGAAATTAGCAGCCCGCAATAGAAGTGTGAACGAAGAAAATATTTTTGAATGAAACAATATATAAAATATCAATACTTATAGAATAAACTAAATACTGATTATAGTACTGTTTATAGCTTTCAGAGAATATGTTAGCCAAGCGTGGTGGCTCAGGCCTGTAATCCTAGCACCCTGGGAGGCCTAAACAGGTGGATTGCCTGAGCTCAGGAATTGGAGACCAGCCTGAGCAAGAGCAAGACCCAGTCTCTAAAAAAGAAAAAAAATATGCTGGGCATTGTGGCAAGTGCCTGTGGTCCCAGCTATTTGAGAGGCTGAGGCAAGAAAATCACTTGAGTCCAAGAGTTTGAGGTTGTTGTGAGCTCTGATGATGCATCACTCTACCAAGGATGACAGAGTGAGACTCCATCTCAATAAATAAATAAATAAATAATAAATTAAAAAATAAAAGGATATGTTCATAAAACGGTAGAAAATATTAAATGTTTTCCTTCCTCCCCGTAAAGCTAGGAAAAGAATTTCATAGAAAACAGAAGAAACCCCAGCAAGTTTGTTTGTAAAAATTGTCAAGCAAATCTAAAATATTATATGTAAATGCAAAATGCCAAGATAGTCAAGAAGATCTTGAAAGACACAGGTAAACATTTTCCCCCACATTAAGATCTATTAAAAGCAATGACAGTCAGTATAGTGTGCTATTGATTTCAGGATAGACAAATGTATCAATGAAGCACAACAGCAAATCCAGAAACAGACACACACACAGAGATGCTAACATGGATTAATGACAAATATAATATCATAAAGCAGTGAGAAAAGGATGGAAAATATAGCCAATGCTAATTAGGCATTCCTACAGAGGAATGTGAAACTTGGCTCATGTCTTGCACAAAAGTCAATCCTAGTTGGAGCTACAGGTGGCAAGTAGAAATGCAATTCTAACCAAGCTTAGAAGAAGAGTATTTTCATGGTCTTACAGTTGGCAAACATGTTGAATAGACCAAAAATACTAAAAACTAATAAAGTAGTAGTAAGTAATACTACTTAAGTAGTAAAAACTAATTAAGAGGAAAAAATTATAATTATGAACTACTTTTTATGATAACAGAATTAAAATGTTAATAAAGAAGGCCACAGAGAAAGGGATTGTATCTAAGAACTAACCAGAAATATCTAAACCAAATCAAAAGTAAAAGTCTAATGGAAAAATGAACAAAAATTTGAGAAGTCTCTTCACAGAAGCTTCTATGCAGTTAATTAATACAACATCTAGAAATAAACACATTAGCATCAATAAATGCAAGTTATAATTAGAACATGATCCCAGCTCATCCCTCACCACGATGGATAAAATGTAAATTAAATTAAAAAATCAAAGCTTGGGAAAAACAACTGGGCATCTTAACAATATTGACTAGCAAACTAAGCACATGGATGCCTTTAAAAGAGATGACAAACAGCTCTCATATAATCAGAAGTAGTGAAAATTAGTAGAACTCTTTTGCAAAACTGTTTGTTAGTATCTAAGATTAACCTTCTTACACTCCATGGTCCAGAGGTTTCATTGTTAACTGCGCATTCTGCGAGAAACCTACACATCTTCTTTGATAGACATGTATTTGAATGTTCATAGCATCACTATTTAACTCACCAAGGAAACCTACCCAAATCTCTATCAATATGATCATAAAATATGGAACCAATAAATACCACACAGCAGTGAGAATTAATGAACTATACTGTAAATAGGAAAATAGGTAATCTCACAAGAAATTGGTGAAATAGGACAGATGCAAAATGATACAAACTATGAATCCATTTTTATAGAGACCCAAAATAGGCTAATCTCTTTGTTTAATATTAAATGTCAGGAAAGCATTTACTGCTCAAAGTGGGTAATGAGTAGAAGTCAGTAAAAGGCCTCCTGGAATGTTGGTAATGTTCCCATTATTGAATGCTCACTTTTAAAAGAGCCATCACGTATTTTTCTGTATGTATTTTGAACTAAAATAAATTTTACAAAATATATAAAAGTTGTATGTCTCCTATGAAAATTATAGGGACTTATTATGAAAACTCAATGTCATAACATTTTGAAAATGTTTTACTCACATAACCTGAGTGTTGTTAAATAGTATATACTTCTAGTATCTATACTAGAGGTTGTCTATTTAAATATGATATATTAGTTCAGTTTAATTACTTGATATACTGCCAGAGTCTGCCCTCATTAACTAAATTCCAATGAGATATTTGCAATTAAAATACAATTTCATTAAAATCCTTACTTAAAAAGCATTTGGCCAAAATCCCTACATAATTCATGTTAGCAAGAGGCATGGAGCCAGATCATTTATTTAATTTCTTCATCTAAGGATAAGGAGTAAATGTTTAACCTCCTTTGTTTTACGCACAGAGTTAGGCACTGAAAACATATCAATGAATAAGATATATTATTGTTGGCCTTATAAACGTAAATACTAAGGAGAGAGGAGAGACTGACGAAAATTAAGAGAAGGTAAAAAACTTTTTAAAAATTATATGTATTATAATGTGTGTGTATATAGTATATGAATAAGAAGTATAGGCAAAATTTCTTTGAACCTTGCTATTCTCACTGAGTGTTCTCATTTGCCAGCGTATTGGTAACAAAGCATTCAGCCCAGCACGGTGGCTCACACCTGTAATCCCAGTACTTTGGGGGCCTGTGGGGGTGGATCACTTGAACTCAGGAGTTTGAGATCAGACTGAGCAAGAACACCTCATCTCTACCAATAGAAAAAACTAGCCAGGCGTTGTGGCTGGCCTCTGTAATCTCAGCTATTCAGGAGGCTGAAGCAGGAGGATCACTTGAACCAAAGAGTTTGAGGTTGCTGTGAGCTATGATGATGCCAGGACACTACCTCAGGCGACTCTGTCTCAAAAGAAAAAATAAATAAATAAATCTCCAATGGTTTCTGTTTCACTTGTTTAGCTTGGCATTTTCAAGATGCATGGTTTATTTGAGACCTTTCCAAATGTGAAAGGAGCATGAACAGAGATAATCGAACAAATGTTACCAGGGATAAATTTATAGTCCTTTGCACATCTGCCCTTGAGCAACCTTAATTAGAGCCATAGTCAATGGCTTCCTTCTCCCAGAGACTCAGAACCAACCTCTACCCATTACTTTAAAAGTTCTATGAAGCCTGTATGTTAATTCAACGGCTGGCTTTCCTCAGAGCATTTGGCTGCAATGATGTACTTCAAGAGGTAAAACAACAACCTATACCTTGTTTAAATTGAGGACTTCAGTTGGTAGACTGCAATAGAAAAAAAGGGGAGGCAGGGTATAAAGTAAAGGAATGAATGGATATAGAAATATTTTTTATAAAGGACAAACCCTGAAGACACTTCAAAGAAAGAAATGATAAGCATATTTATAAGACAAAGAGAGAAAAGAAAACAAGTACCCAAGTTTTTATCCTGGAATGGTAAACAAAAAGTATTATCAGGCACCAAAATGAGAGTTGTTAAAGAAACTTATTTTGGAGAGAAAGGGAGGAAATGTGAGTTTAATTCTTGATCTATGTAATGCAACCTGATATTTTCAGTAATGCTGGGTCTGTTTTACTCAATCTGGCATTTGCAGTCAAGCTGAGGCAGTAGGTCCCACAAGGACATGGAAACGTGAAATTAGAGAAATGACCACTGCAACCATTAGAATGGATTAATTCACTAACTCAGTAATTACAGAGAGGAAAGGGCTGATTAAGTCCTTAGGGAAGCTGGATATAAGAAGAAAGAAAAAAAAACCTGACCAGTGATAATTATAAACAACAGCATAAAAGCATGAATTTTATTTACATAGTTTTTCATTCAAAACAGAATATTAAGGTAATAGGAAAAACACCTATAAAAATGAGAATTCAAATGTTAGTGTATTTTAAGAAAAAACAGACTCTAAAAATATAGTACTAAGGGTTTTGACTTTGTTCTTTTTTTTTTTTCCTTTACCTGCCACACTTTATGATGTCAACTCTTGTGACTGTTATTATTTTCAGGAATGCTGCCTGAGATTTTCACTTTTTTTTTTTTTTTTTTTTGAGACAGCACCTCAAGCTGTCACCTGGATAGAGTGCTATGGCATCACAGCTCACAGCAACCTCCAATTCCTGGGCTCAAGCGAGTATCCTGCCTCTGCCTCCCAACTAGCTGGGACTACAGGCACCTGCCATAACGCACGGCCATTTTTTGGTTGCAGCCATCGTTGTTTGGTGGGTCCGGGCTGGATTCGAACCCGCCAGCTCAGGTATACATGGCTGGCGCCTTATCCCATTGAGCCACAGGCGCCAAGCCTGAGATTTTCACTTTTTATCCAACTAGGATGAGTCAGCCCTTGGTCAGTGGTATGAACTCTATTTGAAAGCCAACAAGAAGTTGGTCCTTACTGGAAGAGGCTGTGTAGAGGACCAGACGGGTTTGCTCTTACAAATGCTCATTTTCATCTCTGTTCTCACTAGTTTACCCATAAAGATATTTCAAAGAGCCAAACCAGATTGAATGGCATGAAAGTGTCTTCCCAGACACCACCAACTCCAAGAGCACACAGTAGACTGAAGGAGTAGAGGGATTGCATTTCATTTCCCCGTCTTGTGAAGAATATGCTATAAAACATTCTGCAAAGTGGGAACACCTCTTTGTACCTCTTGGCAAAGATCCAGGATTCATTTTTCTATTTGTCCGTAATTATCAAGACTCAAAAGTTATAGATACCAAAGAAGTATTGACTAATTATTCTATTCTGGTCACCTAGCCCCAAATGCCTTTAAGTATCAAGACTTTTTTGTTGTTGTTACCCTCAGTACAGTGCCGTGGCGTCACACAGCTCACAACAACCTCCAACTCCGGGGCTTAGGCAATTCTCTTCCCTCATCCTCCCGAGTAGCTGAGACTACAGGCACTTGTCACAACACCCAGCTGTTTCTTTTTGTTGTTGCAGTTTGGCCGGGGGCGGGTTCAAACCTGCCACCCTCAGTATATGGGGCCAGCGCCCTACTCACTGAACCACAGGCGTCACCCGAGTATCAACACATTTGATGGAGATAAATGTAACTTTGATGGTAATTCCATGTATCATGTTCAAGTTTCCCCCACTGGACTTAATACTAAAATTGGAATTAATTTACTCTTGGAACATATTTGATTGAGAAGCATTAAATATTCCTGGATAGCCAGTTATTTTATTTGTTTAATATATATTTGTAGAATGTGAATTTTAGTACACTAGTACAGGTATAAAAGATATATTTATTTCTTAATTTTTTATTAACCAACTTAATGTCAGACTCCAAGCTACATTATGCTTGTTTATTAGCAGAAAAGCTTATTATAATGCTGTTATTTTTTTTCTGCTTTCAAGGTAGGACAAAGTTCTGGAGTTTTATACAATGCCAAAATTATAAAGAGGTCTTTTTGAGCAAACTTAATAATTTGTCCATGGGCCTTGACTTCAAAATATTTCATATGCTGGGAACCTATGCCGCTCCTATGGCACACATAGAGCCCAGGATTCTCAATAAGGCTGTCTGTCTCTTGGTAGGCACATAACTTTGGTGCAGGCCATTTTAGTCTTGAAAAGAATCCTAATTTACACCACCGGCTCCCGCCCCCAAACAACAGCATCTCATAATATTCTCTCTATATTTGAGGATTATTACTGTGTCAGGGTCCAGGCAAGAAACAATATACCCAACATATTTCAGAGCAAAGTTAATAGAGAGAATTGGTTACTCAAGTAACCAGAGAACTGAGCTACTAAACAAAACAAGTAATAGCAAGAAGTTACTCCCTCTAGTGTTGAAGGATGGCATTGCCGGAGTTGGTGTGCTAAAATTCAGTCCTCCATTTCAAAGAGGTGTCTAAGGAGCTGGAAACATCCTTCTTCCTCAGACATGTTGCACTTTACATTTCCAGAAGCTTCATTTGGAATATTTTATGATATTTTGCACTTCTTTCCTATTATTTCACACAAACTTATTAAATATATGGAGTTTAATTACAATAGCCATTTTGACATTTTGTTCTGTACTCATTTCCAACTGGATATACTTTCGGCAATTATTTCCAGGTGAATTTATAATGTTCACCTAGTTTGAAAGATATGTACATTTTAAAAATTGATTGAATTTATACATTTTTATAAATGGTCCATGGAATTACAAAAGAATATTTTCTAATGGTTTGGAAATATTTAAATAATCTAGCGTTTCCTTTTAATTTTGATCTTAGTGAATTGCTGAGGTCAAACTTGTAACTTTTCTTGTTTATCTCTCACTTTTGTTTTATGAAGACAACAAATACTCAATATTTACAGTTAGGAGTATAAAAATTTGTAAAAGGTATCTCTTTTTTGGCAGATTTTACTTTTTAACAATTGAAATAGACAAAATTGTCTCATAACTTTTTCCTTTGATTAGATTGTGTTTAGTATTATTTGTTTAGTGTCAGTTAATATCATTCTCTTTAAAAATAAGACTCCTAGAAAGAGTTAAATAAATTCCCTGTGTTAAATTCCTCTGTTTTCGTACTCTCTTAAAACTCACCTAAGCAGGTATTTTTTCTCTCTATTCCACTGTAACAACTCACTAAAAAGTTACTCTTTTCTATGTTACTAACTCAAAATTTTAATTCTCCTCATTATTCTTGACCTCTTAGCTGCATTAGACACACAAATTACTGCCTCCTTCTTGGCAGTTGCTTCAAGGACATCACATTTTCTTGGTTTTCCTGCACCATAGTTGTGGTTCCTTTGCAGGCTGTTTACACTACATGATTAGTTCTTAATCACCTTTATCTAAACTCAGCCCTTAGTGATTCTTCCCAGTCATGTATCTTTACATGCTCTCTGTATTATAATCTCTTTTTTATAATTTTTCTACCTACATGAAACAGTTTTAGAACATATAAACCAATATCCACATGATAATCCCATCAGAAAAATGAATATGGGCCAAATGATAAAAGATGAGAGGAACCAAAGAGCCTTGGGTACCATTGTAAGCTTTTGAAGCCACCACTAGTTACGTGAACTTAAACAAGTTATATAAACTGTTAACAGTGCCATTTGCTCATCAAAGAATGAAGATAAGATGAATGCCTTAATCTTATCATTTTGAGAGCATTCCCCCTTTTTTGTGTGCGATAATCTCTAGCCCCTGATTTCTTCTCCAGACTTACATTTTGCACCACATAGTGCCCCATCAAGCTAATTTATAGCTTTCATATGAAGGCTAAAACCCAAGATTTTTTTTTAACGTGGAATGCTTCACGAATTTTCATGTCATCCTTGCGCAGGGGCCCTGCTAATCTTCTCTGTATCGTTCCAATTTTAGAATGTGTGCTGCCGAAGTGAGCACAAACCAAGGTATTTTTTTAAAGCAAATTTGAATGAACCAAAATTCAGAGGACACAAACTGCCCCAAAGGGAAAAGTAGCAGCTTAGCTACGAGTCCCACTGAGTTACTGAGAACAGGTTTTGCTTTATTTTTCTGAAAAATTCAGCACCAAACAGTTTAATACTTAACAGAGGTGCCAGTAGCATGCCAAGTTCAGCATGTGGGACAATTCCATCTTTTGTACTTGAATTGAGTAGCCAGTTTTAAAGGCATTGAAAGAACAGAACATGGGGCATCACTGCAAGGCACGCCTGGTATCCTGGAGTTCACCTCCGAGCGATTCTAGAATCAGCCTTCTTTCTCCAGATCTGCAGTAACACATCCAAAGCATTTCAAACCTGAATAAGGAAAGGCCTTCTAGAAGCTTTCCAGAGAAAGCTGCTATGAATTTCAAGAGTAGGAACAAACCTCCCTAAATTAATTTTCTCTTTTTATTGCAGGGGATGTTTAGGGAGCTTAAAAGAAACTCATTTTACATGTTAATGAGTCTGTGAGGAGGAGTGATTCCCTGAGTCTCAGAATGTGTTAGTGGACCCTGTTCTCTTGCAAATCATGATGTCATGCAGACTTAAAAAAAGTAGCCTGTTTTTGTTTGTTAAATTTAGGAAATGTGTTTAACTCATTTTAATTCCAAACTGGTGTAACACCATCACTGCTTGTCCAGGGTCTCATTTCCTTTAGGGAAGAATGACCCGTTTGGTGCCTTCTCTGCAAGGAGCAGGGCTTTGCTCTATGCTGTACCCCATTGGCGTCAGGGCTGTATTAATCAGGGAAATAGAATCAATAGGATCTATTATCTATCTATCTATCTATCTATCTATCTATCTATCTATCTATCTATCTATCTGGATCCATCCATCCATCTATAAGGAGATTCCAGATATACAAGTTTTGATAAGCAAGCTTGATAACTCATCCTAGAAAAAGTGCTACCCACCTCCTTGCTGAATATCACTGTGGTTACCTTTGAAGTGCTCCCCTGGGGAAGCTATGCACCAACACCAGCACCTAGTCCACCTTTCAAAGCAATTTTGGAACTTTTTTCCAAGACTGACCATCAGAGCTGTTACCATATGAGGTCAGATAATTAAGTTCTTGAACTCATCCTTAAAAGTGAAGCCAAAGATGCCCAGAATCACCCCTATCACCTGCTCCAATACACATTGGCCCTCCTTAAAAAGTCCTTGATCTCTGTTGGTTGAGGAAACAGGGAGAAGAATTTGGATTTGACTTTCCCATTAAAATTCCTTTCTTCTTTGGCAATCTTCCTTATGTTAGTAATTGGATCTTTGTTCGGCAAGCAACTAGTTGGATATAGGTTCAAAGTCCCTTGCGGTTCTGATGACTCCATGCCTTGACATTCTCCAGGGTATTCTGCCTCGGATGTACAAATCTTTTAG
Source organism: Arctocebus calabarensis (assembly GCA_963573935.1). Taxonomy (NCBI): domain Eukaryota; kingdom Metazoa; phylum Chordata; class Mammalia; order Primates; family Lorisidae; genus Arctocebus; species Arctocebus calabarensis. The sequence continues at coordinate 32,880 of CAUYON010168432.1, forward strand.
GAAACCAACAAAGGAGAAGTTTGCTTAACACAGTCTTCATTAACACAGAGACGGCTGAGACCATCCTGGTGCCAGAACACAATGAGATAACTCCATGATCACATCAGAACAATAAGCATAAACTACTACTCTACTGTGAGAGTTATCCAAGCATCCTCCAATCCTGGCTAATAGGAATGGCCACTTTTTCTTTGGCAGTTATAGCTTAAGCCTTTTTCATTCCTCTTACTTTACAGACAAGATATGTCCGTACACCCAGTCACAGAATTATGCATTGAACATAGAGACAGGCTCCACTTTTTGGAAACATCCTTAGGATCACTCAGCACAAAGCTCAAACCCTACAATTTGTCCTTTCCAACCTCCTTAGACTGGGAAAGTCCCAGTTCCCAGGATGCATGTTCTCTCTTGTTGCAGCAAGTCAACACACCCAGCTCTGCCCATCCACAGATGTTTTAGACCTTTGGGGCTACTGTAACAAAACACCACAAATTAGCAGCTGATACAGAGCACAAGCGCATTTTTCATGGTTCTAGTGAAACCTTGCTTCCTCATAGACAGATGGCCATCTTCTCACTCTGATCTCACACAGAAGTAGAGTGAGCATCTCTTTGGGATCTCCTTTATAAGGGCACTAATCCCATCATGAGGGGCTCCATCCTCATGCCCTTTTTGCCTCCCAGTGACCCTATCTACTAATACCAGCTCTTTGCGAGTTAAGATTTCAACACATTAATTTGGAGGGGGACTACAAACATTCATCCAGATTATGACAAAAAATGTGCTTTTTAGATTTGGGGGTACAAAGCCTTCATGGTTCTTTGGCAAATACTTACAGATCATCAATTGCATGCCAGATATTATGTCTATTATGCCATGTTGGCCAGACACAATTCTGTTATCATGGAACACATAGTCTCCTGGGAAGTATCAAATCAGAAGAAAAGTGGAGGAACCGAAGGTATGGTCACCATGGAAACCAGCCAGATCAGTGAGACCTTTCTGAGAAAGCAATGTCATTTCTGAGACTTAAACAGAGAAAGGTGATATCTAGATAAATAGTATGGGGCAGAGGTTGCCAAAGAAAGAGGCCAGGAAGGGTAAATACCCTGAGGTTACTATGTAGGTGATCCTTTGAACATTGCACCATAAAACAATAAACATAGTTGAATATTGGAGGCTTCATAGGAAACCCATCCTGCAGGTGCTGAAGCAGAGAACCCTTGTCCCGACCAGGAAAACCATCTAGTCATTGTCGAGTAGTTTGTAACCCAAAGGTCTAGTCATTTCTCCAAAGCACATATGCCCAAGCTTGACTCTGTGGGATAATCAAGTGATTGTGGCTGATCACAGCTGGTTTATTGACTTTGGCATGGGTTCTATGTGTGAGACCAGTAGAACAGCTGTGGTCTCCCTGACAACAGGTTAACTTCTGACTTGTTGACACCAAAACCCACACAAAAGAGCAGAAGATGCAATGAACTGACCTTCCCAGACCCACCGTCCTTTGTCTCATTTGTACCTAGATCCTGACTAGCATCTGCTGTATTTTCTCTGATTGTTCTCTTGCCTTTATGAAAATTAAAAAATAAATAAAAAAATTAAAGTAGGCATTATTCCCTTATTATCTAATCTGTGACTATCTTCTTAGCAACTGTCTTTCAAATATATATATATGGAATAAATATACTTATGTACATACATATGTATATATTTCAGTAAAATGACTGCTCCAAGCTCTTTCCATTCTTCCTCTGGTTTCAGAGTAGCAGACACACACACACACACCTGCTACATGCCAGGGATCCTTAAAAGCTCACTCAACCCTCAGAACAACCTGGGAAGTAGAAGCTGCTATGTTCCCTGTTTCACTGTGGGAAAACTGAGGCAAACAGACATTGAATGACTGGCCCAGGATCCCACAACTTACAGGAGGTGAAGGCAGGGACTTGTACCTGGGCAGTCTCCTCCAGGCTAAGGTTTTTAGCCAATTACAACCCCTCTTATTCTATTTCACATCATTTGAGCACACACTGAATACACACAGAAAGATTAAGGATGTTTACATAACGTTTTGCATTATGGCTCTGTGACACTGTCATCATGGCTCACACTGGGACCCCTGGAAAAGCCCATCCATCTAGGTGGCCTTCAGATGGCCCCTGACAACCAGCCGGGGTTGTTTGTCACAGCACCATGCTGTTGATCTTGGCTGGGGATGCCTCCCTCTCTATCTTTGGCAGCAGGGCCGGCAGAGACAAGGTATCTGACGCTGCTTGGAGACAGGGTTTTCCTTTATAGGACATTGGCACCTCCCACCCTCACTGCAAACAGGAAGAGGGTGGTGAAGCTAGTCCGCTGGACCCTCGGATGTTTCCCCAAGTGTTTGAGAACCGAACAGGGGGAGATTTGGGTTTTAATCACAATGCTGAAGGTGCCAACCATTTCTTTACACCACATTATAGAAAAGTTGTTTTTGAGTTTCCTTCATAATACTGAATTTATTTCTTTTTAATGTTGAACTCTTTAGCCCATTACTAATAAGCCAGCTTTCACCCAAGTCGCTCCCATGCTACCTCATTATAAAAATGCATGGTAGATGATAAAAAGAAGAATCAAAAGGAATGTTTGGAACTGTGTACATGTTTTGTGAAAATCTGAATTTAATAGAATGTTTTATGTAAGGGAACAAGATCCCAGGTCACCAAATGGGCTGTTGGTATGCTAGACACCAATCAAGTCTGGGTTTCAGGCTATGGTAGTCAGTCCCAGCTCTGAACCCGCTTGATTATATTAACAAATAATTGATCTTGTTGTGTACAGCAGGGCAGGCTACCTGCAACCTGCAAAGGTATCGTGGGGGCTAACCTAATGACCCTGGCAATGTTAAGTGTGAGGAGCTACACATAAGTAAGCTTGTGGTTGGTCTTACATTTTTAAATTTTTTATTTTAAATGACAGTAAGACTGCCTGTATGAATGGTCCATGCTGCAATTTAATTTGTGTATTTTTCCATCCTAATGGCCTCAAGGATTGCCTTTGGAATAGCACTGTGTTAGCAAAAGCTTTTATACAACTCTTTGAGCTGCATGAAGAAAAAAAAATGTAAGTAGCTTCACAGGAATGATAGTAATAAATCAGCCCAAAGAATACAGGGTTTTATTAATTTCAGTGGTTTCCTTAGGAAATATTGGTTTACTTCTTGAATAATTGAAAGTTTGCTGAATGCATAATATATGTGTGCCTGGCAATGAAGTCGGAGCCCCATTTCAATAAGACACCAAGAGTTGGGATCATTCCTCTGCGTGGTCACCCAGAGGAGCCTGCTCTGCAGAGCCAGAAGCTGCCTTGGGCCCCTGGAGTTCACTTTTCATTCCTCAAAAATGTTCTTTATGAATTGAGCTGAGCATTATAAAACATAAGAATAAAATATGATTGTATAGCCCTTCCCTTTTCCCTCAATAGGTGGTCTTTCTTTTTCTCTCTACATATGGGAGCACCATGACAGATGACAAGATACATTATCCCTCATCATTCCTCCTGAGCATCCTTGCTCAGAAATTCATGGTATTTTTAGAGCATGAATCTGATCATGTGTCTCTAAAGCTTAAAATAGCCCTCCCCCAATCCATGTGTTGAAGCCCTGACCCCCAATGTGACAATTTTTGGAGACAGGATCTTTAGGAGTTAATTTAAATGAGGTCATAAGGGTGGGGACCTAATCTGAGAGAATTGGTGTCCTCATAAGAAGAGGAAGAGACACCTGTGAACAGTCACAAGGAAAGGCCATGTGAGGACACGGTGAGAAGGTGGCTGTCTGTAAGCCAGGAAGAGAGCCCTCACCAGAAACTAAATCTGCCTGCCCTGACCTTGGACTTCCAAACAAACAAACAAAAAATTTAATTTCTGTGGCTTAAGTCCCCTGGCTGTGATGTTCTGTCATGGTGGCCTGAGTCAGCAAGGACAGGAAGACACACAGGATTCACCATCTGGGCTCTTCCTGTTTCCCCCACTCTCTGCTGTTTCTTGGAAGCTTCAGCTTGGACACTGCTCTGTGAGGCTCTGTGGACAGATGGATATCATGCTCTCGGGTCCTCCTCTTCCTCTGTCAGGAGTGGCCTTTCCACAAATGCTCTGTGGGCCCTGAGGCTCCTGAGCTCACCTCTGTAGTGCAGCCCGCACTCTGTGATGTAACTGTGGGTGTCCCTCCTGCGGCCTGTGACTAGACCTGGAGTTTCAGAACAATGTGGTCCCTGCTGTGCGTTTCTGAAACTCCCTTCCTTGAGCCAGAACTTAGCACCAGAGGGCAGTCTGCAGGGGTGGTCAGATGTGTAAGGAGGGAGCTGGGTCACAGGGGACAGAATGGCTCTGTGCTGTGTGTGCTCATAGAGATGTGCGAGGGGGTGACAGGGGACCCCCAGTGTGCCTGTTCTGTGTCAACCTGCAGGTCGCTGCCTGCTCCCAGACTCCAGGTCACCCCTCGGGGTCCCTCCCCTCACCTCTCTCACCTTTCTCTGCTAGTCCCTGCCCTTTTCTTTCTCTTCTGGGATCAAAGCCTTGGAGGGAAGTTCATCTGGGGTCCCAGTGGCAGGTGTGAGTGTCCCAGACAGACAGTGTGGAGATGCCGGGGGCACAGGCCAGGCCCAGAAGACCTGTGGGTGAAGGCAGTGCTGTGGGTGGGCTGCGTCCTGCTCAAGGAGCCACGGTCCCATAGTAAGAGGCCATCAGAGTCTCACACCCGTGGGCTCCCTGCTGAGCTGGGCATGGGAGACGCAAGGTGCAGCTGCAGATAAGGAGAGAATGAAGTGAGGACGGGAGTTTAGCGCCCAGTGACACTGAAGAGACTCTCGGTGTGACCTCCATCACCCTTTTATTCCTCACATCTGTGTCTCAGGTATCACCGCCCTTTGATTCTGCTGCACTGCTGTGTATTTCCACAGGATTTATTATCTTCTAAACCATAGAATTTTTAAATGCAACTGCATCATTCAGGAACTTTCTGTATCCCTCTGCTGAAGGTAAGAGCCCAGGAGGCAGGGCTGCTTCATATTCCGACACGGCCAATGATGTCTACGTCTGGACGAATTGTGAGGGTCCCCAAGGTCCATCCCCCCTGATCAGTTTGGGAGCCGTTGGGCTTCACAGTGGCTTATGATAAGCCACAGCCCAGCCAGTGTCAGGTACGTGGACTCAACCTCTATTCAGGGGTCCGTCTCCTCCTTTGGGATTGTAGGCTGGCTCCGGGCCTTCATCTGCATTTATTTATTTTGTCTTTGAAGAAGAGCAAGGAAGGTGCTTTTCCAACTGGCCTCTGTCTCAAGACAGATCCTTGAGATCCCATCCCGGGGACAAGCCAATAACCTAATGAAGAAGGAAAGGTTGGAGATGTCCTTTGGAAAGAGAGGTCTAGACAAACGTGAGTGACAATTATCTGTGATCTGGCCTCAGAGCTTCACTGCCCTGTTAAGAGAGCAGGAGCCTGGGAACAGGCCACTTCCATCTCACACTTCGGTATGAGAGAATAGCCTTGAATGAGCCCCTTGGTTTGCCAGTGGCCCACAGCCAGTGTGTGAAGAGCCAGAGATGGGACCGACAGTGCTTAGGGGACAGGATCCAAAGAAGGCCCCAAAAGGAGGCTGGAGCAGAGGCTGAGAGGCTGGGGCCTCAGGGAGTTTCATATAGAAGGAGGAAAGACTTGCACCCAATGTCCACACAGAAAGCACTTCCAGATCCCACATGTGGGAAGTCTCAGAGGGTCCATGCCGGCTGGGAGTGGTGCCCGAGGGGCTTCAGCCTGAGTGGAGCTGACCTGCCTGGTCCAGGGTGGAGCTGCTCACCAGACAGGTCCTCACGGCCTTTCTGCCACTTCTGGTCCCCTGGTTCCTCTGGGAGGTCCCACTGAAAAGCCCCAGAAACCACCCAGTTGCCTTTCTGAATGGGAGAGGGGCAGGCCCTGACCGTTCATCCTCACTAGTCTTGAGGCGTGTTCAGGTCCTAAATGCATCTTCCTGTCCTGTAACTCAATGCGAGGTGGGCGGAGTGAAGCTTCGGTTATTCTTTTTTTAACACGTGTGCATCTGACGCATACGTGGCTAACACACGAGCTCTGCTTCATTTTATGAAGTCCAGTCGTGCAATGGGATACAACGTTCAAACCACCGCCCTGCTGGCCAGAGCAGCTCATGTGTCTGCAGGGATGTCTCTCTGTGCTCACACTCCTGTAACAGGGCTTTCTCTTAACAACAACCTGAGGATCTGCAGCAAGTGGCCACCAAATGGCAGATTGGGACATGCTGTGAGGACACGAGCCTTGTTGTGACGGAGGGCAGCAGCATTCCCTGGGAGCCCCCCGGGCATCCTGAAGAGGCAGCAGTGTCAGAAATCTGCACCTGATCTTCGGGTCTTTGACAGCCCAGCTCGGGCAGGTGTGTTGACGACCCCTCGTTGTCAGCTGTGGGACAGCTGCCAGTGTCTGTAACGAGAGTACTTTATGTGCCTACAGAGATCAGGGTCCAGAGTGGGTCCTCCCAACGACCTTACAGTGATGGGTATGGAAAAAAGGACCAGAGTGTCACGACCAAGGGGCATGAACTGCATTAGGTTATTAGCTTGTCCTCTAAGCCCCACACTGAGGCAGAGTCAGCCCTGGGCTTGATGGCAGCTCTGTGCACACACTGCTCTCCACCAGGGCTGCTGCCCATCTACTCCCAGGACAGGGGGTGGGGACCAGATGATCCAGGTGGAGCTAAGAGGGACTGGCCTGACAGCTATGGTCACCCCTGCACCTATGCTGTCACTCTATTCCAATGGCCCTGTGGTGATCTTGGGACACAGTGACAGAGGGGAATGCACGTGTTTCCTAATGGGGGCCAGCACCTTGGCCTGCCACGCTGGATTTGACCTAATAAGCACGGCGACAAACCTAACAGCTAATTCTCTCTTGGTGCTGCAGTGCAGGGGAATAGACAACTGGGAAGGACGTCTGCCAGCTGCTACCTGTCAACCTTGAAATTGCTCACGACCAAAGGGCATGAACTGCAGAGATAAACTGTGCTGAAACAGGAGCTAGCCCTGAGGATGCCTGCCCAACTGCGCTCTTTCAATTTTTAATTCTTTTCTTTTAGCTCTGTGCTTTTACTAGCTAAGTGATCCATATGGGCCCCAAATGCAGTGTGGCTCTTGGTGAGTAGGAAAAGTAATGAGCTAAATGCTGATTGTGTTCAAAGGGCTGGCTGGAACTGCCACCCCAGCACATAGACGCTGGGAATCACTAAGGATGAGTGTCATCTCCACCTGGTGCAGCAGTGGGTGGGAACTCTGGTGGGAAGTGGGTCAGGGTTAATTTAATAGCAATTTGCATCATGTCAGTGACCACTGTGGTTGGACTGTTCTTAGGTTGACCTTGTTACTAGGCTTGTTAACCCAGCAGATGGGAACTTCACTGTCCAACACTATGTACCATGCATTCCTCCCTGAGGCCCTCGCCCTGTATGGACTGTTGACTCTGTCCCCTGTGCCCTGTAGGCTCTGTGAGAGAGGGGTACAGTTTTGTTTATGCTCCTGACCCAGGTCAGGCCTCATCAGTCTCAGTAAATCCAGGTTGGGTGAACAGCGCCTTGAGTCATCCACAATACTCTCAGACTGACTTGGTCTGAGAAGGTTACCAGGGTTGTGTCCATCATCTGGATGGAAAGACTGAGTCCTAGAAGGGTTGAGAGGCAGCACCAAGACAGAGATAGCCACAGTACTGGGACATTGGCCTTTTAAATCTAAAGCCCCACAAACACTAGACTTTGTTCCTTCAAAAAGACTCTTAGGGTCTGATTCCATTGGAATCTCCTGCCAGCAATTGGATATTAGCCCCTTGTTGCTGCCACAGGTCAACTTCCCAGGAGCATTGTTTAGAGACTCCTACCCTGGGGGTGGATCCACCCAGTCCAGGATATACCCCAGCTTCTGGTTGAGTGGCATGGCTCCTATTTCTAGTTCTAAATAATCTAGTATCTTTTGTGACAACCTGAGTGGAACTGGAGACCATTCTTCTAAGTGAAACTTCACAGGAACGGAGAAACAAACATATGTACTCAATACCAGTTTGGAAGTGATCAATCGGCACTTAAGTAAATCTCAGCGAAAATCAAGCTGGGGGGAAGAAAGGGTGGGCAAATTCACACCTGCTGGGTACAGTGCACACTGTCTGGTCGGGAGCACGCTTACACCCTTGACTCAGATTGAGCAAAAAACAAAGTATATAAATAAACACATGTACCCCCTAATATTTTGAAATTAAAAAAAAAAGTCAAAGAGAAAAAGAAAAATAACTTATTTTTTTGGTGTTACCCAGATATAACTATTTTAAAATACTTTGACATATACACATCCAGAATATTTTTACCTTACAATAACAAAGGATCATTGTATGCATGCTACCTTATTCATTTAAAAGTTATTTTAAAAATATTTTCTGGCAAAATAAATACCCTTACATAGTATAAAAAAATAAAAAGAAACAATTGGATTCTGGGCACCTGACTCTCCAACACAGCCTTTGCGAAGACAGGCACTAAGTACAGGGCGGGTGAGGATGCAAATGAGGCCTTAGGCAGGTGGAGGTGGACCCTGTTGGGGAGACGATACAGGTGACGGAGTCATTATGGAGGCAGTGCCAGTGGCCCCAGCTGCTGCAGAATTGCACAACCTCACAGCCAGCAATGGGCTGGGAAGTGTGGGGGACATCGACAGACTCTTCTGGAAATGTTGCTTTCCCTGCCTCTGTTTGCTGGGATGCATGGGTAGGCATGCAGTTCCCAAGTGGAAAACCTGGGCGCAGGTACAATACATTCCCAAGGAGGCAGGGGAGGCCTGACCTATGGGTCATCAGGTTTTGGCAACAGCAGAAACAAAAGAGAGTAAGTTGGCGCCGGGATGATCTACACACATTCGTGTCCACAGTAGACCAGAGTTAAAGCCAGTGCTCGGGCACTTGTTCTGAGGGTCGAATTGTGACTTCCATGAAATCACCCTCTTCCCTTCCAGCTTCACTGCCTGTACTTGGGCCTCCAGGACAGCAGTGCCCGTGTGAGGCGGAAGGCTCAGGCCGAGGCAGCGCTCAGCAGCCTACCCAAGGACAGCCGGGTCTGTAGCAGTGCAGGGCTGTTCCTGAAGCACCACAACCGTGACGACCTGTTTAACAAGCCTGTCAGCTCTCACAGGCTTTCAGGGTTAGCCACAGCCTTCTCAGACAGCTGTGTCCCAGATCGGACCCCACTGTGCATCTGAAGTTAGCTCGTGCCCTCTAGAGCTGTGTATTAGTTTCCTCTGGCTGCTGTAACAAATACAACGGAAGTGTATTTTCTGATACTTCTGAAGTCTGAAATCAAGGTAGCGTCAGGGCTGCACTCCCTCCAAAGGCTCCCAGGAGGATCCTTCCCTCCATCTTCCTGCGTCTAGTGGCTGTAGGTGTCCCTGAGCTGGGGCTGCACCTCTCCAGTCTCTGCCTTCATCTTCAAATGCACTTTTCCCTGGGTGCGAGGTGTCTCCCCCAGGTCACTGAGTCCTGTGCTGCCGAGGCTGGAAGGGAGGGAGGAGTAGAGGAAAGGACAGGAAACTGATCCCCAAAGCAGCTCTCTGCTCTCTCTGCCTCTGCACTTTCTGTTAATCAGGGAGCATTGGCCAGCACCAGAAGGACCTGCTCTTCCCTCCTGGCCTTGTGGATTGACCTCCCATCAGGATTTCTAGATTCTCTGATGGGGAGTTTCTGAAGCCCACAGCTCAGCAGCCTGTTCCTAGCTGACCTCGGCCACCCATTGCTCAGCTGAGCTCAAGTTAGTGCCTTTGGTTACAACCACTGCCCCATTTGACAGATGAGAATACAGAGGCCAAGAGAACTCGGACCGCTAGATCCAAAGTTAATACTGAACAGAGCCAGGGTGAAAATCCAGGCGGTCGGTCCCCAGAGTCCACACCGCTAACCCTGCACTCAGCCTCAGGACTTCACGCTTCCAGCAAGTCTGCATTGGCACAATCCTTTCTCTGGTGAGTTCATGCACATCCGTGAGGGAGTGTGCTTTCTGAGAATTTCTGCATTTCTTTCTAATTCTCCATGCTTTCTTCAGTAGTAGAAGGTATTTTATATAATCAGTACACAGTAAATGCTAAATCAAAATTAATTAATGATAGCATGAGTGAGGCTAATTCTGTAATTTATCACAGTGATAGATTTTCTATATTTCAAGTAAAAGATAATAGAATCTGCTGCCTTGTTGCCTTAAATAGAAGATGAGAAATGTAAATCCCAGCTCAAGTGAAATCATTTGCTGGAGGCCCAAGGGGAGTGGACAGAGTTGCCATTTGTAACTGCCGCTGAAAGCATTCAGCTGAGTTACAGAGAAAGTAAGAGTCTATGTCTGGGTCTAGATAAAGTCCACCAAGAGGCTATTTTGAACCTTCAGCTATGGGCCGCCTCCCGTCTCACTGCTGCACCAGCTCCTGGGATGACTGTGGCATCAGGCTCCTGGAGAAGTTCACCCTGGAGTGAGAATCAACTCATTAATGGGCCCCAGTGCCGCTGGAAACTCCAGGATGGAAACTTCTGGCAGCTTCCAGCTGCTCAGGGAGAACTCTCCCCCTCTCTTCTCTCTCTCCCTTTCCCTCTCTCTCCCTCTCTCTCCTCTCTCTCCCTTCCCTCCCTCTCTCTCTCCTCCACCCTCTCTCTTTCCTGAACCCTTTCTCTATCAATCCCTCCCCCAGCCTCCAACATCTGGCAACACTGACCCATTTTCTCCCACTATACTTTGCCTTTGCATTTTCTTGATGATGCCATTTAGGTAGAATCATCGACAGGCATTGTGTCTGTTTTTTTTCCATTTAGCACAATACTTAGAAGATCCATGCGTGTTGCAGCACATACCAATAATTTATTTATTTTTATTACCAAATAGAATCTTGTCCTATGATACACTTATTCACTCACCGGTTGTCAGACCTTTGGGTTCTTTTGAGATGTGGGCTATAATGAACCAGGCTGCTGGGAATACACACAAACAAATCCTCATGTGGGCATCTGTATTTATTGCTCTGGAGTGAGTACCTGGGAGTGGAGTTGCTAATGTCCTGTGATGTGTACGCTGAGTGTATGTTTAATTATAAGATGGTGCCAATCTGCTTCCCCTAACGGGCAGTGCTGACTTTTATCCTGCCAGCAGTGCAAGGATGCTGCCATTGCTCCAAGTCCTTGACATCAGTTGGTCCTTTCAATTTCGCCATTCTGTGGTCTCATTTATATTTCACTAATGACTGAAAATGACAGACATCTTTTCATGTTTCCTAGATATTTTATCATGTCAAACATTGTGGCTTGCCTTTTCATTTTCCTCATGATGTCTGCTATAGTATAAATGTGTTTGCTAAAAGTTCTATGTTGGACACTTACTTCCCAGTGAGTGGTCCTGGGAGATGGCGAGTTGGAGGGTTTTGGTCCCCAGGGCTTTCTCATCCGGAGTCGTGCTGCTTCTAAGGGAGGCTTCCAGGGCGAGTTCCTTCTTTCTTGTCCTCTGCTCTCTGCCTCAGGCAGACACAGCAGGAAGGGCCTCCTGAGATGCAGGATCCTCAGTTTGAGACTTCTCAGCCTCCAGAAGCAGAAATATATTTCCGTCCTTTATGATTCATCTGATCTCAGGTAATCAGACTGAGGCAGCACCTTTTGGCTGCAAAGGTCTTAAATTTGGATGATGTCTAATGTAGATCATTGTTTTTCTTTTATGGTTTTTTCTTTTTATGACTGATTTTTAAAAGTTTTGCTTTTCCTTAGCTCAGAAAGATTTTTTTCCTGTGGTTTTTTTTTCCTGTAAGTTTTACAGTTGTAACAATTACAGTTAAGTTTATTACCCGTTATGAGTTATTTTTTACTAGTATGTAGAAGGTCCCAGTTTATTTATTTTTTACATAGATACCGAGTGTTCTAACACTATTTGCTGAAAAAAATTATTTTCTCCCCTTACTGAATTTCCTTGGCATCTTGTTGAAAATAAATTTTCCACATATGCAAGTTCTATTTCTGGATTTTTCCTCTTTCCATTGTTCTGGGTGTCTATTTGCATGTCAATGCTGTCTTGACTGCTATAACTTTATAGTAAGTCTTTGAACCAAATAATGTGAAATCCAATTTTGTTCTTTTGCAATTTTTTTGGTTCTTCTGTGTTCTTTTCATTTCCATATAAATTTTAGAATTAGATTGTCAATTCTACAAATAATCCTTTTGGATTTTGATTGGAGTTACACCATGTTTATAGGTCAGCTTGTGAGTAAATTGCCTGCTTAACATTTTGAGTTTTCTGGTCTGTGGACATGTTTATATCTCCATTTAGTGGGGCTTCTTTATTTTCCTCAGCAAACATATCATACTTTTCAGTGTACAGATGAACATGTATTTTCCAAAAAATCCATACTCATGCATTTCACATTTTTATAGTCTTATGTATGGTATTATGTTATTTTATTAATTTTTACATCCAAGTTTTCACTGCTAGAATACTGAATTGATTTGACGTTTTATGTTGTCATTGCATCTTACAGACTTGGCTTGTAGATTTATTAATATTTTCTAAATAAAAGATCATTTTAGGTTGTTAGGTGATAACTTTTTATTTGTTTAGGTTTTGCCTTGTCTTTTAATGAAATAAAAAGTCTTTGTCTTAAGATGCAGAACTTTAGTTTCTTGAGAAGGAGAGAATGAGTTTGTCCCTTCTAAAGACCTTGAAGGAGTGGGAGTGATTGTATTTTAACACGTCTCAATACCCAGTCATCAGCTCTGTGTCTTGAGAAAGACACATTTCCTTGCTTCGTTGATTCTACGCCCAGTTGGCACGATCAGAATAGAACAGTGAGATGGGAGCGGAGTGGTGACAGAGGGGGGTAGAAGAGTAACAGTAGAGAGAAATCCAGTCGAATTCCACTTCGTCCTGATTCTCAGAGCCCCTTCCAAGGTCCTTCATGCATCCTGGACAGCAGAGTCCTACTGCCGTCCCTCTGACCCCCATCCCCATATTCCTCAGGGAAGTTCTACAGAGTCTTCACAGACGATGTGTGGCACGGCGTGAAGCCAACAGTGAGCAGCTTAACTGTGGCAAAGACTGTATAACCCCGTGCAATGGACAGAATATTACCGTGACAAGAGAAAAGGGATTTAGGAAAAGGAATTCAGAAGTCAAAATTCATCAGTTTTGATCAAACACTGAGCTGGAGGAGGAAAGGCTTTAGTGGCCTTGCGGGTGCCTTGCTCCAGGGTGGAGCAGGCCTGATCCCAGGGTCTGGAGCAGGTTTCCAATGTGTGAACACAGAACAACATTGAGGCTGTGGGAGGTGCTGTGGGAACTGTCAGTGTGGCTCTATTTATGTGGTGTTTTTGTATTTACTTTATAGCAGATGTAACACATTAGCACAATAGTGTAGACACAAACACAACACACATTGCTGGTACACGATAACTGTGTTTTTATTGATAAGGAATACATTCAAGAAGTTTGTAGACACGATCTCTTGAGAGCATTCAATTGTATCATTAGATGTTTTGTGGTACTGTGTTCACAGGTGTATTTGGCATCCTACAGGTGCTTGATAGAGGGAAGAAAGGCTATCCGAAGCTGAGGACCAAACCTTGGGCTGCCTTGAGAACGTCTAGGGTTGAGAGAACCAGAGATTCCCTCCCACCTGCGTGGCACCTGGTTTTTTAGACATTTTATTTTACCTTAAATCATTGCTCATTAATTATTTTTTTCACTTACATCTCCCATGCAGAAAAGTGTTTGCGTTGTTTGGTCCCCTGCTGCTGTTTTGACCATGGAGTGCTGTGTAACAAACACCTACAGAACATTAAAACTGATTTTGTTAATTGCTGTGGTTTTCTGTAGAGTGGGCTCAGCTGGTGGTTCTTCTGCTGGCCTCATTTTGGGCCCTGCAGGTATTTGCAGTTCAACAGTGGTGGGGCCATGGTACTCAGAGGCTCATTGAAGTGCTCAGACAGCTTGTGTGTATCCCCAGGGTCTGTCCATGGACCCTCCAGGCTCTGTCCCCGTAGCCTCTCCAGCCGGCAGCTGCACTTCCTAAATGATGGCTCAGGACTCCCAAGAACATAAAACCAGAAGCTTCCAGGCACAGAACAGGTACAGTTTCCAGGCACTGTCACTTCCAAAACATTATTTTGGATAAAATGAATCCCAGGGCAGCTCAGATTCACAGCGGGAGGGCTACATAAGGAAGTGAATATCAGGGAAAGGGTCTATCCATCCCCATCTTTGTGGGGCTGAACTGTCACATTGTGTCATCACTTCGATTTGAGGAAAATGGTGATGAGTCAAACTTCCAGGGGATGATCAGGGGACATTTGTGCTGTATGTGACCATCTGGTGTGGGCCACCAGCTTGTGGCTCCTGAGGCCCAGCATAGTTACTTGTAACTAATGCCACCTGTTTATGATCAAAATGAGACAAGTGAGGAGAACAGGGGTGTCTTGGAGTATGCACTGCTCTTCCTGAGGCTTTTGGTTTTAAGTCACAGATAGTGGAAGGCAGGTAATTCTTACTGAGATCATCTGTGGGAGGATAATCTTTTTCTCTCACTGCTTTGTGAGGCTTTGAAATGGGTCCAGGGTGATCTGTCATGGTTTTTGTCATTATGGATTTTCTTCCATTTTTAGCTTGTATCTGATTACCACATGTAGGCATTTAAGTTCAGCTGTGGATTGCAGATAAGGTTAAGATAAGTAACCCCAAAGTCAGTTCTATTTCTATAAGCTGTAATCTTCCCTGAGTAGAAACAGAAATCAACACAGTATTCTTCTCCGGGACTGGATTTATGGAGAGAATAATTGTGCACAGAAGTGCAGAGGAAGGTTCTAGAAGCAGCAACTGTGCCTTTCTTTTGTCTTTCTGAATTGTACCTGATGTATGCAGACTTGTATCAGTGCTCAGAGTGACGAGATTCAGTGTTTAAGGAAGTATTGGAATATTCTATTTCTTTTAAATTTCTATCATATGAAATCATTAATAACAGTGGCTATTCGGGAGTTTCCAAGTGAATGACAACAGGAAGGAGTTGTCCCAATGTGTTTCTTCATCTCTGCACCTTCTGTAGATATTTACTGCACAGAGGTTGGCCAGGCACAGTGCCGGGCACAGAGTGGAGACGAGAGCTGTCAGCCCCAGGCCTGGCAGGGGGAACAAACTGGTCAGGGATGACTTGCTCTAGAGAGCAGGGGGCCCACACAGCAGAAAATTAACCTGTGCTCTGGAGTGGGGGTCAGTGCACTTCACCCGTAAAGGGTCAGGTAGGACGTAGCTGAGGCTTTGAAGACCATGTCCTCTCTGTTGCAAGGATTCGTCTTTGCTGTCAACCTGACAGTGGCCACACACAACATGAACACTGTTCTTCTTGGGTTACACTAAAGCTTCATTTAAGTAAAATGAAGTAGCCAGTTTGGCCCTGGGCACGCTTGTGGACGCCTGGTCTAGAGAAATTCTCAAACTGGGTGTGCTCAGAATCTCCCCGAGTTTAATTACAACACAGCTTCTGCCACCCCTCCTAGGTGCTCCGCTCTGGGAGACTCTGTGACCACATAACAGAGGCAGGCATTGCAATGGCTTTATTTCCAGTCAGCCACCTGGAGTGGTCACCCTCCTTTGTTGGGGAGACGATAACAGGGTGCGGGGAGTGAGGGCTTGTGTCTTCTGAAAAATGGTGAGCGAGCTCCATGTCCTCTCTGCGTGTGAAGGAATGTGGGAGAGTAAGATCCTGCTAAGGGTTGTTGATTTTGGTGTTTTCCATCAGGGACCAGATTCTTGAAAGAGAAGCTTCGGATGGTACACGAGGGAAGGGCAGGGCGTTCCCAGCAGGTGGAGTGGAATCTAGGTCCTGGCCAGGGCCCCCCGCCCCTCTGAGATCAGATGGCTGCACTGTGACCCAGATGGTGCTCAGAGCCTGAGCCTGGAGAGACACAAGTCATGGGGAGAGACATGGGTCATGGGGAGAAACATGGGTCACGGGGAGAGACACGGGTCACGGGGAGAGACATGGGACATGAGTCACGGGGAGAGACATGGGTCATGGGGAGAGACATGGGTCACGGGGAGAGACACGGGTCACGGGGAGAGACATGGGACATGAGTCACGGGGAGAGACATGGGTCACGGGGAGAGACACGAGTCACGGGGAAAGACACGGGTCACAGGGAGAGACATGGTTCACGGGGAGAGACACGGGTCACGGGGAGAGACATGGGACATGAGTCACGGGGAGAGACAAGGGTCACGGGGAGAGACACGGGTCACGGGGAGAGACACGGGTCACGGGGAGAGACATGGGTCACGGGGAGAGACACGGGTCACGGGGAGAGACATGGGTCACGGGGACAGACACGGGTCTCGGGGAGAGACCAGGGCATGGGGAGAGAAGCGTCACGTCTTTAGCTTCCACGTGTGGTTTCTCAATTGTGAACTGGGGCCTGGAAGTGGAGGTTCCCAGCTCCTCTTCTGTGTCCTGATAGACACTTGTAGTCCTTATCAGGTAAGGGGTGCCCTGCTGCAGTGTTCTTGGAGAATTCCATAAGAAACAGGTCATAAAGTGAAACATGGTTTTAACATCAAACATTTACAAGCCTGGTGTCAAAGAACTGGCAAAGGCAAATATTATTTTAAGGGGATCATCCTCGGAGGTCACAGGTTGGCCCACAGAGTAGACGAATCCATGAGCAGTGGGTGACCTTGGAACTGTGAGGAATACTCAGGAGTCGTATTTGTGAGATAAAACATTTTCACTCTTTTGTAACATAGTTCAAACTATTCATGACTTGAAAAGCATTTGCATTTGAGAATTCTGAGCCTCACTCGTGAGACTATCTCTTGTGGGTCTTTCTCATGTAGTTGGTCCTTCTACAGATTTCAGAACTAAAGGTGATGAGACTCTGGCTGTGATGTCCTGCGTGTGTTATCGCCCCAGCCGCCCTGGGGCCTGGGCCCTTGGCAAGGACCTGCCTTTTCCAGCTGCAGGGTCTGGACGCCTCCTTGGCACCTTAGTCCAGGCAGAGCTGTGAGTCCTTCAACACCTGCTGCTCTGGCCCACCCGGATGTTGTTGTGGGGGTGATGCACCCCACAAAGGGTATCCCAGCCTCCCACACAATCCCGTTGCAGAGCAGCATTTCCGGGGCTTCCCACTGGCCTTTCCCAGTTCCTTCTTCCATGTCCAAATGGCCATACTTTCTTTTCTTCGCAGAGTTTGCTGTGAGCTGCACCTCCTCTGAGTCCTGGGTTGGGTGTTAGTTGTATTTTAATCCCCGCCAGCCTGTGCTCAGTGGGCATTGCCCTGTGAGTGTTTTTTTATTGGTGATGTGTAATTGATAGGCACCATTTCTCTCCTAAGTCACGTTCAGTGTATTTGAGAGGCTCTTGCAAGGATGCCCTCAGCTGCTTCATGCTCTGAGAAGAAGTTCACTTTTGGCACGATCGGGGGTGCCTGTGTGCACCTGAGCCCCAGTGGAACGAAAACAAGAGGAACAAGGGTCTGTGCAGGGTGGACATTGGAAAAGGAGAGAGAGATTTTATAAATTTGTAATAAACAAAACCTAAGGGGCCAGGCTTAAAAATAGCATGTCATAATAAAATGCTACTTGTGAATGGTTATAACTAATAACACAAAACAACAAAAAGCTGTGATTCTAGCAGAGAAGGCCATTTGGCAGTGTGCGTATAAGGAAAGGTCGTGTAAGTTCCCCTCAGATTTGTGCTGGTCATGTCATCAACCAGGAGGATTTGGTTGCTGGCTCATTTGCTTATTTTTATCTGCTTGCTTGGTTTGTTTATGATGTGACGAAGAAATTCTAAGTGTCTTGAGTCCCATGTTCTCCCCGAGGCTTAGCTAGAGCAGGCTCAAACTGGAGTCAGGTTACCTAGGGCATGAGACAGGAGCTGGGTGACCCCCAGAGTGTCAGTGGACAGAGACGTGGCAGTGAAGCCACACAACAGCTCCAGGAGCAGGAGGGGGGCTTGGGATGAGGGGGCTGGGCTGGGTCCCAGGGTCGTCAGGGCAGACCAAGCACTCAGCCCAGACCTGACAGCTGCTCTCAAAGGGGGAAACTGCCCACGGGCCCTCTGCTCTCCGAGCAGCCTCCAGCACTGGGCTTCGTTTACGGTAGAGGTCCCCTTCCCCTTGCCCAGCATAGTGTGGCAGGAGCAGGGAGGTGCAATCGGATTTCATGGTGAGTGTGCACACCTACGACTCACTGAAATGTGGGTTGCCTGTGGGGTGATGGGATGAAGAAAGGTCGGCGCCATGTGGAGAAAAGCAAGAAAACATTGCTCAGCGTAAACCAGGCAGCTCTTGGATGACCCAGAAGCATAAAGCCATCTAGGAAAAGGTACTGCCTTCCTCTCCTTCCTGCCCACTGGAGGGATGAGCGCACGTCTTTGGAGAAGGTGGCGGCACGATGAGGCGTGGCATGGCTGTGAGCCGAGTGTGGCAGTGGTGTGAGCTGCTTTCTGGTCCCTTGGGTGGGTGGTGGGCCTGGGAGGCGTGGGAGAAGGACAGTGGGTGAGGGGCAGATATATCTGGGTTTCTAGGGATAAGGAAGCCATTTGGCTGGCCACGGTGACAGCAGACCTTACCCATGACCTGTCCCGGGCAGGCACATGTCATGGGCCCGAGAAGCTTCCCCTTGCTGGGCCGTCCCCTTTCCTCATCACACGTGTCATCTGTCTCTGCTCCCATGACACTCACAGCTGGCTGATGTGCTCCGACTTTCCACTCGCCATCATACTTGAAGAATGTGACTGTTTCTCAGGGTCAAGATGTAGAGGGAATTTCACTATGTGGGTTAGGAACGAAAATGGTCGCGTTCACTTCCTGTGTTTCTTGCTTCTTGGAAAGTTCACCCTCCCTGAGTTGTGGAGTCATGGCCTTCACCGAAATGAGCAGGTAGGAAAGTCCCCCACCCAGCTCAACGCTCTCAGAATTCAGAAAGCATTTGGTGTCAGATACATGGTAAAAGCTCTCTGAGTCTCCAGTTTCTTTAAAAGCAGTGAAAAAAGAAATCCTTGCATACCTTTGGTGGCACAGAACACCTATCCGCTGACCTTCCAGGCCTCTGGGTTCCCTGTTGGACATGGTCAGCAGGGCTGGTGGCCCTCCTATTCCACGCCCACGGCTGTCAGGCTCAGCCTCACTGGGAGCGGAAGTGTCGGTCTGTCCTTTCACAGCAGTTCTCCCAGTTACCGTCAGACCTGCAGGGGAATGGTCACAGTCCTGGCAGCTTGCAGAATTAACTTTGTCTTGGAAGGGCAGAGAGAGTTCATTTCTTTTTAAATTTAAAATCACTGCATTTTAAATTTCTGCGTGATTTTAAGAAGGATGTATTTTTCTCCCAGTTCCTTGGATGACACACATTACCTGATCGATTACATCACTATGCCGGTAATTTTGAAAAGAGCTGGGGAGAAAATTAAAAAAAAAAAAAGTCTCCAAGTCTCCCACATAATGAGCAAAATGATCTGCCAGCAGAGTTTGTCAGGACTTTACAGCTTCTTTAGTTCATAAACAGGATAGCGTGCTTTATAAATCAGTTACACCCTGAGTTTTAGGCATATATTATAGTAAATCAATGGATTTCACTGGAGAAAAATTTTTAATTGAACGTGGAAGCAAAAAAATGTAAAGTTTGTAAGACATAGCAGATAGTGCTGTCTTTCTGGGCACCAGGTGATACTTATGGATATCTAAATGCCCGAAGCCAAAACACCATATGCAAATGTGGGTAATTTATCTCCCGGAACAGTCGCCCCTAGAACAAGGCCATCCGTTTCCAAGTAGCAAGTGAGGCTGGGGGAAGACCTTCTGCAATGAATGCTAACCCACTTGCCACCCAAATTAGCCTGCTGCCTCTGCTTCGGAAGCTTCCTAATGGGCTGTACACAATGGTGCAATTACAGCCGAAGCAGCTCAATCACCAGCTTTGGGTGAGGCTTTCAGTAGGAGGGTGCAAGGCGTTGCCATCACCCTTTTCACAGGCAGTCCTTTGTCTTTCACTGGTGCCCGTTTGTAAATGTCTATCATGGGTTTCAAGCCATTTACCACTTACACATTTGCTAATTGTTCCTCATTCTTCTATGGTTTTTAGCCTCAGACATTTCATATCCATCTGTTCAAACTAAAATTTCTCCCATCAACTTGAAAATCCCTCCAAATGATTTCTTAACATTTTCTCCTAATTGCCACTCTAGAAACTTGACTATCCATTCGAAATATCCTTTCATCTTGGCTATCTGTAGGAAATATCTTTCTCTGACATCATAAAAGCAACCAGTTTTAGTGCTAATTATTGGGGATGTCTAAGTAACTACAGGCTGAAAACAGGAGCTTGTCTTTGCTTTCCATCTTTCTTTTATGCTTTTCTTCTCTTGTGCTTTTCTTTCTTTCCTTCTCTGTCTTTTTTTGCTGTCTCTCTGTCTTTCCTGTCTCCTTCTCTATCTCTCCAACTTTTACTGAGAGGCCGCTATGCCTTAGAACCTATTCTAAGCACTGAGGATAGAATATTGAAGACAAGAAAAGAAGTTTCTTCATGGAGTTTGCGTTTTAAAGGGGAGAGAAAGACAAAAAACATATGTAATATATATAGTCTATGTAGATATAGAGGGTGTCAAAAAATGTGTACACATTTTAAGAAAGGAAAAAACTGTGTTAGAATTGTAATACTCAATATACGTGAACAAAAGATTAATACAATTCATGTTGTTGCAGGAAGACAAGGCCCAACGAAGAGAAAGAGCACCCAAACACCACGTTTATAAGAGGAAGGGCTTTATTCACCAGCTGGGAGCTCACGGCATAGACAGATTCCAAATGGCCGCACTCCCTGTCTAGCTTGATCTTTCCCTTTCTATTGACAGTCAAAAAGTTCCACCCCACAGGTACCCTTCTCATTGGCCAGTTTGAATCAAGCAGGAGATGCTAGTCCGGCCCCTACAGAACTACAGGATTTCACAGAACTTGGAAACTTCCAAGTTCCAGGAGGTTAAGTTTTCAAATTCCTAAGGGCTGAGTCACCATGGAGAGGACCCTGCAAGTGTATCCTTGTGCTGTCCTTGACAAGACCTGTTCTCCCAGACCTCAACCTTCTTGGGTATCCTATCTCATTCCCCCCTTTTGTGACTTCAATATATCTTAATTTGGGGTCTCAACATCAGCTTGTTTCTGCAGATGCCAATATTAATTACTTTTTAACACTTAGATCTTAGGGATTGTGACTTCTTGGATTCCCTACTCAGGACTTAATAGTACCGTGGTGGTGGGCTAATATTCATACAAGTTTTTACTTTTCCCTGTGACATTTTCCCTCCTTTTCTCAAAGTCCAAAAGTCCAATTAAGACAAGTCCCTCGAGGAGTTTCCACAGGCTTCAGCCGTGCATTGACCAGCCAGCTCCCAGTATGTGGCTGGAGCAGGGCATGTAGACTGTCCTAAAAGTTACCTTTACGTCCCAAGGGCCAGTGAAGTCCTATTCAGCCAGCTGTGATGACTCCAGGTGAGGATTCCTTCCACCTTCACTGCTGTGCGTGTGGTCAGGATGATGGTGGAAAGTCCTTTCTACCTTGGTCTCAGGGGACCAGTTTCTGATTCGAGACTTAGATTTGGTCCACTTGATCCTCCAGAGAGAAAGGATGTACAGACACAAAAGACTAAACAGAACACAGTTAATCATCTCAGTGGAGATTTTCCTTGCTACTCTTTCTGGGATTTTTGTCTACTCAGTTCAGTCTTTCCCAGTTTTTTTAGGAGTTCCTACTAAACTCCTAAATTGCAGAGATTGACAGAGGCCTCTTTGAATAACACCAGTAGCCAGGCCTGTATTTAATTAAGCTTTGCTTCCTGGCAGAGTTTACCAATTTCTGCTCTAATGGTCCTGTTCATGTACTTTACCCTGTCTAAGCTTTGAGGCCTATAAGTTATTCAAAACTTTAGCTTACTATTTGCACTAGTTCTGGCATAAAGGCTAGCCACTGTCAAATTTAAACCAGAGTGGCAACTTAAACCATGGGATGATTTCTCCGGGCAATATTTTACTACTTCAGGAGTCCTTTTATCCTGATGGGGAAGGCTTTTACCTCTTCCAAGTCTGATAGACCATCACCAGCAAGTACTTGTTCCCTCTAAACCTGGGCATTTTAGTAAAGTCTACCTGGAAGTCCTTGAAGGGCGTTGCTCCATACCACTGGATTCCTGGGGGTACCGTCAGTCCTTGGTGCACGTCAAACTGGCTGTAGGTGACACACTGTAGACTGACAGTTTTGGCTAGGACTGCCAGGTGGGAGAGGTAGAAGTACCGGCCCAGTAACTTCATCAAATACTCCTGTCGCCACAGTGGCTCCTAGAACCTGGGGGACTGCTACTCGTCCATCGGGCATCTTCATCCTCCTTCTGCTTCCTGGCTCCCTTCCACTGCCAACCATTCCTTCTCCTCCCAGGAGTAGATGAGGTCATCTCCAGAACCCATGGGATGAGGGGAGCCACTCGTGACACCTGGTATGGTTTGGATGCAGCCCTTTTTGCCTCTGTACCGACCCTAGTGTTCCCTTTAGTGATGGTGGAAGCATCTCCTTGATGTCCATGACAGTGCATCACTACCACCTTCCGGAGTTTCCATACTGCCTCTAGTAACTGAAGAATCTCCTGCTGATACTTAATGTCCTTTTCCCCAGAACTTAATAGTCCCTTCTCCTTGTACGATATCCTGAGTACTTGGAGAGTCAGAAAAGCATTCACATTTTTCCTTTGACTTAGTTCTTTTTTTTTTTTTTCTTTTTTTTGAGACAGATCCTCAAGCTGGCACCCTGGATAGAGTGCCGTGGCATCACAGGTCACAGCAACCTCCAATTCCTGGGCTCAAGCGAGTCTCCTGCCTCTGCCTCCCAAGTAGCTGGGACTACAGGTGCCCACCACAACACCCAGCCATTTTTTGGTTGCAGCTGTCATTGTCGTTTGGCAGGCTCAGGCTGGATTCGAACCCCTGGATTCGAACCCACCAGCTCAGGTGTACATGGCTGGCACCTTAGCCCGTTGAGCCACAGGCGCCAAGCCCTTTGCTTACTTTTTTAAAACTATGTTTTTCTTTTTGGGGCTGGTCAATGAATTAAAAAGTGGGAATATTTATAAACCATATTGAAAGTGAGGATATCTTGGTAGGCTCAACAACATAATTTTCCTTTGAGGTTTAGAAATCCCAGAAGATCATAACACCCCTGAGGGAATGAGCTCATTTGTAAGTGAGTCTGTGAGAATGGCAACACTCTATGTAAGCAATGGATAAATAAGATTCAATTTTAAAGGCTCATGCAATTGATACAAGTAGTTTAGTAAAGAAGGAAGAGCTTAGTACAGAGGTGTAAAGATGGAGTAGGTAGGATTTTTTCCTGTATAACAACTGCTAACTTACCAACAGACACAGAAAGCTCTGCCTCTTAGCATACCTACGGTAATGTATTTTAAAAAACTGAACATAAAAAGACAAACCATAGGAAATTTATTGGCTCATGTAAGCACAAAATCCAGAAACATAAGATTTTAGAATTGGTTGATCTAACTGCCTAGTTGTTTCATCAGGAACTCAGTTTCATTGTCAATGGTGTTGACTTAACAATATGGCTTACAAAAATAATTAAGACCTTTCCATATCTGAGCTGGTCTCCTCTTGTATCCATTCAACAGAAGTCCTGAACAGTGTGCACTAATTGAAGCACCTTTTCTTGGTTCCTGTGGTAGCTAGGGCAGGCCATGCTCTGATCACTTAGGTCTAATTGTATCACTGTACCAAGAGAGCAGATTTCCTGATAGGCTCAGCCCAACAAAACCACATAGTTGCTCTTAATGGGGTATGGGTGAAATAGAGGTTGGGAAATAACTATAAATTTACCATGAAAACAGAAAAAGAATATTGACTATTTTTTAGCTTTCATTAATGTCAACTAATTTTTGAAATCTTTACATTTTATTTTTTTTTATTTTTGTAGAGACAAAGTCTCACTTTATCGCCCTTGGTAGAGTGCCGTGGGGTCACACAGCTCACAGCAACCTCCAACTCCTGCTTAGGCGATTCTCTTGCCTCAGCCTCCCGAGTAGCTGGGACTACAGGTGCCCGCCACAACGCCCGGCTATTTTACTGTTTTGCAGTTTGGCCAAGGCGGGGTTTGAACCGGCCACCTTCGGTATATGGGGCTGGCGCTCTATCGTTGAGCCACAGGCGCTGCCCTTGAAATCTTTACATTTTAAATGATTTTTTGTTCATGGTAAGAAATATAGTGTGAAATAAAAAGTGAGCAAATAATGTTGATTTCCAATTCCAAAAATTGAGGGGAAATAGACTCAGAAATAATTGATGTTGTAAAAAAGATGAGGGGAAATAGACTCAGAAATAATTGATGTTATAAAAAGATGATTGGGATATATCTATATTTTACCCTGAAACTATACCTGAGAATCGTTGACAAAATGGAAGCAGTACCAAAATTGAGATAGCAGGAATTTGGCCCCCCAGTTAAAATATACATCCACATGGCTCAGCACCTGTGGTTCAACGGGCTAAGGCACCAGCCACGTACAACTGAGCTGGCAGGTTCAAATCAGCCCAGGCCCGCCAAACAACAATGACAGCTGCAGCCAAAAAATGGCCGGGCATTGTGGCCGGCACCTGTAGTCCCAGCTACTTGGGAGGCGGCGGCAAGAGACTCACTTGAGCCTAGGAATTGGAGGTTGCTGTGAGCTGTGATGCCACAGCACTCTATCCTGGGTGACAGCTTGAGGCTCTGTCTCAAATATATATAT
Source organism: Arctocebus calabarensis (assembly GCA_963573935.1). Lineage (NCBI taxonomy): Eukaryota > Metazoa > Chordata > Mammalia > Primates > Lorisidae > Arctocebus > Arctocebus calabarensis. Next base: position 57,735 of record CAUYON010168432.1, read on the forward strand.
ATCTCCACAAGAATTAATTCTTTCATGAATAAAGTTCTAATATACAAATGTGTATTGAATTGATGACTATGATTAAGAGCAATCTTGAGCATATTATATTTTTTCTTTTCTTCGCTCATGGAAGTTTATTAGAGGATTTTTATACAAGTCCAATATCAGCATTATAAAAAGTTTTCAATCTGAAACAGGAGAATTGCTTGAGTTTGAGGTTGACATGAGCTGTGACACCATGACACTCTACCGGGGGCGACAAAGTGAGTCTGTGCCTCAAGAAAAAAAAAAAAAAAAAGCTTTTTCAAATGACTGAAAGTTTATCCCCCTAAATCCTGCCCACCTCAGCCTCCCTCAGTGCTAGGATTACAGGCATGAACCATCGCACCCAGCACCCCCTAAATGTTTTTCTTTCTTTTTTTTTATTATTAGGGATTTATTGAGAGTACACAGAACCAGGTTACATTGATTGCTTATGCTAGATAAGGACCCTCTTATATTTGTGTCCTGCCCCCAAAAGGTGTACCACACCCCCTGAGTGACTTAAGTGGGAGCAGGAAATGATGCCCTCTCTTGGTTTTACTCAAGATTAATGATAAAATCATGGTTTTAAAATCAACTATCACTTCAATGAAACTAGTATCTAAATCTGTATGACCAATTTTATTCCTTCATTTTCAGTTGCCCATACAGCATCTATACTTCAAGGTTTTGCTATTACCTCAAACCAAATATCTGAATTATCCACTATCCCCTTCTCTAGCAACAACAAAAAAATACAATTCTTTCTCCAACTTCCATTTTTCTATCTTTGTCATCATCGTTTCCCACAATTCTTCCAGCACAGGAATGTCAGAAACATTTACGATTATTCCTTATGTTTTCCTCACTTCTAATCAGCCCCTACATACTATAAATCATCAAATATCAATACTATCAATTATTTCTTTTTTCATCTTTTTTTTTTTTTCAGTTTTTGGTCAGGGCTGGGTTTGAACCTGCCTTCTCCAGTATATTGGTCCAGCACACTACTCCTTTGAGCCAAAGGCACCACCCTCAATTATTTCTTTATAATATCTCAGACATATTAAAATTTTGTATGAAAACTGTTTTCCCTTGCTTTACTCTTCCCCTCTAAATCATTCTGTACACTACTACCAAGTTAACCTTTTTATAACACCACTTTTTTTATGATATGAAGAAGGCTGACTCAAGCATTAGTTAAGAGTGCCTGCTCTGAGGTCAGAATGCAAAGATTTTAATCTTAGCTCTCCCACTTACTAACCATGTTACTAAGCATGTTTCTCATCTGTAAAACAGGAAAAATGACAGTGCTTGGTTAAAGACTCTAAAAATTAAATGAAATAACATATGTTTAATGCCAGCACATAATAACTGCCCAATAAGTGTTTGCTATTATCCTTACATTCACCAGTCAAAACCCATTTATTGAACCTGCCTACAAAATGTCCAAAATCCATGGCCCAAGTTTTACATTTTCTATATCTGCCTCTAACCTCTTTTTTACACTTGACCTCCTATTATATTACATATACTCTCCACCCCCAAATATTGGTCTACTCTTTATCTTCCAAGAGCTATGACATATGCATCTCTTCAATATTACTGTGTCTAGAACACCCTAGCTTCTTTATTTATTTGAAATGTACCCATCTAAATAAGAAGGCTTTCAGCTACATGAACAAAAATAACCCTAAACTTAGTTAAATCAGCGATCCCAACTTTTCTGGCACCAGGGACTGGTTTCATGGAAGATACTTTTTTGCCAGACTTGAGGGAGGGATTGTGGAGGTTGGGGGTAGGAGAGAGGACAGGATGTGGAACTCAGGTGGTGTGACAGGAGTGTGGTTCCTAATAGGCTACCGACCAGTACTAGTACTCAGCTTGAGGTTTGGGAACTGCAGGGTTAAACAATAAGAAAATGCATTAGTCTGGCAGTAAGACAGGCTTCACATTGACTCAATCCTATGGTTCTACCTCTGTTTCTCCGCAAGCGTCTTGACAGTACCCTCCTCTGCATATTGTGCCCTCAGGCTTATACCTGGCCTTCACATCCATGCAACATGATGGTGAAGGAAGAGTGAGATTATTCCTAGCATCTCAACAAAAAGTACTGAAATTCACCCTGATTGGGCCATATTCTCCTCTTCTATCCTCTATCCTCAGTCCCAATTGCGCAGTTTAGTTAACATGGGAAATGAAATGTTCCAATGGTTGGATTAACCTAACCATGCTTTCCCTGAGAGTACTAGAGCTTTACCAAAGGATATATGTTACCTAAGTTAAAGACCAGATACTGTCAGTAATGGGAAAACAGGTCATGAATGTTGGCTACCAAGCAAACAATATCCACTCCTTTGTCCTCAAGGCCCAACTAAAGACAAACTCTTTGGCAACACTGGTTTCTATAAATAGTGTCTTGATTTGCTTAACACTATTTTTTATACATATACATGTATGTCTTGCCTCCCTAAGTAAATTATAAGTTCTTCCAAGTTAAAGACATTATATTCCTACTCAGAACTGAGCTGTATTCAGAGAGCACTCAATGAAGAATAAAATACTTTTATCATTAATTCAGTGCTATGTACAGTATCTGGAAAGTGAAACTAGGTGGTTGAAAGAACTGGGGTGAGTGGAAAAGAATATCATACCTCTTAGAACTTAGCTAGGGAGAGAGTAACAAGTTAGGCAATGAATCTCTAGGTTCACTGAAGCAACTCAGTCCCTACAACAGGAGCCCACAGACCCCATTTCTGCCTTCAGAATGAGTTTGAAACCAATATGATTTTCTAATAGCTATTTGATGATTATCTTTATGCCTCCATAAGTGGCTTTCTCATCTTTAACAATCTCTCTCTTTTTTTAGAGACAGAGTCTCACTTTGTTGCCCTCGGTAGAGTGCCATGGCTTCACAGCTCATAGCAACCTCCAGCTCTTGGGCTTATGCGATTCTCTTGCCTCAGCCTCCGAATAGCTGGGACTACAGGCACCCACCACAACTCCCAGCTATTTTTTGTTGCAGTTTGGCCAGAGCAAGGTTTGAACCCACCACCCTCGGTATCTGGGGCCAGCACCCTACTCACTGAGCCAGCCACAGGCACCACCATCTTTAACAGTCTCAATTTCAGTTTCTTATTTCCTTTGGATCTATCAAAGTGTTTTCCCTCAAATGGCACCTGGGAAAACATATACTATTCATGTCTTTCATAACTGCTCCTTTGACCTGTTTATTGCTTCTCTAACAATTACAACCCAAGATGCTGTTGCAAATAAGACTTAATATTGACAGTCTTCGTCCTTCGCAAATGGAAGTGATGACAGACCCAATATTTTGTATAAAAATATTTCACTATTTCTATTCAAAATATTTTATTAATGGAAACCACACATTATGTATTTTACTGAAATGTTGTGACTTGAAATTTGGGTATCTGATATATCTCTAATAATAGAGACTTCACAGTGCAACTGTTATTTGTAGATTTGCATCTGGCTGGCACTTTAAAAACTCCACATTTTTTAAATTCAAATGTGATTGATCTGAAGCATTAAGAAAAATTTCTCTTTTATCATTGGACTGCAAAACAAGAAAGCAAAACCAACTACCTATGTTGTAATCTTTTATTTAGAAATTGAGATCATTAGCACTTACCTATTACTTTTTTCTATTACATATATTCCTAATAATGCTAAATGAAGGGGAGGCTCTTTATAAAATTAAATTCATTAGAATGACATAGCAAAGTATAGAGATGAGACTTATTAATGTTAATGGGAAAAACTCATTTCTAAAAAGAAATTCAATAAACGATAAGTGGGTACATAATTACTACAGTTTCTCTTTCTTAAACCTTAAAAATACATTCCTAGGGTTGGGCGCAGTGGCTTATTCCTGTAATCCTAGCACTCTGGGAGCCCAAAACAGGAGAATTTCTTGAGCTCAGGAGTTTGAGACCAGCCTGAGCAAGGACAAGACCCTATCTCTACTAAAAAGAATTAGCCAGTCACTACAGGCAAATGCCTGTAGTCCCAGCTATTCAGGAGGCTGAGGCAGGAGGATTGCTTGAATCCAGCAATCCAGGTTGCTGTGAGCTAGGCTGATGCCATGGCACTCCAGCCTAGCAACAAGGTGAGACTATCTCAAAAAAAAAAAAAAATGCATTCCAAGGTAATAGTTCTAATAGTTATTCTGTCTTGCCCAATGGATGAACTCCTTGAAAGTATATGAAATGCCATAATCTTTTTTATATTCACCTATTCTCTAACATAGTGTCTTCTACTCCAGTATTTCTTGAATTTAATTTAAAATCAATAAGCCCTGATAACAAACCAGCAATTGACAGGCAATGTTTTGACTCTGAAATCTTGACACTAGAAAAAAAAAAAGTATCTCACTTTAAGAATATAATTTCCTTAATTTAAAATTTTGAAGAGTATTTTTTCCTTTTTCTTTTAGCTTTTATTGTTAATTTATATTCCCTCCAATAATGTGCAAGGATCCACTTTCGTCACATTTAATCTTTCATCTTTTTGATAATAGTCAATTTAACAGGTATGAGGTGATATCTCAATTCTAAAATTGTATGGAACCACAAAAGACTGCATAGTAAAGCGATCTTGAGCAAAAACAACTAAGCTGGACGTTTTAATTTGCATTTTCCTAAAGTTTAGTGGTGCTTAGCATATTTTTATGTACCTGTTGGTCATCTGTATATTTTGTTTTGAGAAATATCTATTTACATATTTTGCCCATATATATATATATATATTTTTTTTTTTTGTAGAGGCAGTCTCACTTTATCACACTCGGTAGAGTGCCGTGGTGTCACACAGCTCACAGCAACCTCCAATTCCTGGGCTTAGGCAATTCTCTTGCCTCAGCCTCCCAAGTAGCTGGGACTACAGGCACTCGCCACAACACCCGGCTATTTTTTTTTTTCTGTTTTGCAGTTCGGCCAAGACCGGGTTTGAACCCTCCACCTTCAGTATATGGGGCTGGCGCCCTACTTGATGAGCCATAGGCGCTGCCCACAAACAAACATTTTAATTTAACTTTTTTTTAGAAAAAATCTGAAACGTGATTAAATACTTTTCTAACTCAGTAGGAAGTAATAATTTTCTACCCCAGGATTGATAACATTTTCTTCTTCTTCATTCTCTATATGTTTCTATGAGAAGACTACTCTGTTGTTACTGTGTGTTAGGGTTAGATAATATGATTCCAAGTCATTTTGTGGTGGCAAAAATGATGATAATAGTCCTTTAGATCACTGTCTCACAGAATGCTTGAAAAGTTGACAGAGTTATTAAACTCAGTGAGAAAATTTTGGATAACTTAGTATTTCGATTATCATAATTTTAGTAATCCACTATGGCTGAGGTATATACTTCAGGTAAGAAACCTGAAAAGGGGCTCGGCGCCTGTGGCTCAGTGGGCTAAGGCACCAGCCACGTACACCTGAGCTGGCGGGTTCGAATCCAGCCTGGGCCCGCCAACCAACAATGATGGCTACAACCCAAACAAAAATAGCCGGGCGTTGTGGCAGGCGCCTGTAGTCCCAGCTACTTGGGAGGCAGAGGTAGGAGACTCGCTTGAGCCCAGGAATTGGAGGTTGCTGTGAGCTGTAATGCCACAACACTCTACCCAGGGCAACAGCTTGAGGCTCTGTCTCAAACAAAAAAAGAAAAAGAAACCTGAAAAGGGTGAGAGGACCCTAGTTAGTTTGAGAAATTTAAACCAGGCTTTTAAATCAAGAATGAGTCAGTATGTTAAGAAATCTTCGGTGATGATACAGGAGGTGCCTAGTCATATGGAGGCAAGGAAATGAAAGGGAAGCAAACCATGATTGCAAAATTGAGCAAATCCTTTTGGTTTGCTGTATGATTATAATTATCTCATCATCAAATATTTGCATCTTTTATGCTTTTTCTACTTTCTTTGATTTTGTTCCATTTCAATATTTAGTAAAATTTTCAAAATGAGCATCTATTTCTTTTGTTCAAATGGGACCATTGAAGAGAGTATTATTTATATTTGGACCAGACTTTAGTAGCAAAGTGGGACAGCAGGATCTTCCCAAGGGAAGATGAATAAAGGTGGAAAAGTTAGAGTAATTTAGTTAGCTTCTCCTCCTAGAGATTTTCCTTCTAGAATTTTCACTGGGTAAACCCCAGGAGATTTTATGTATTAGCTTTTGTAAGAAAAGGACACTGCATTGTGGATCAGCATATAATATTTTTACAAAGTTTATAAGATAATTCTTAACCATGTAAACTCATGTGGTTTCTTTAAGAGACAAATGTGGCAGAAATAATGAGGAAAATCTCAGAAAAACAAAACTAAACTTTGGGGGACATCTTTGGCTACTATCATCATCATCAATTTAATTATAGATCCCCATGGTGCCTGATGATTAACTTCTCCTCCAAATGGTGCTGTGCTGGGTTGGTACAAAGATAACTCCCTAATGGCTTCAAGTGTTTAGTAATAATTGGCAGTATGAGATTTAACAGTTAAAATAATATTGGAAGATAGAAAAAGAAGATATAAAAATTTAATTAGTGGAAAGTTTAGAGAAGTTAAAAATAAAAGAGAAACAGCATTGAGATCCAGGGCAATTTAGTGTTGCTTCTTGACAAATATAAGTGAGGAGGGAAAAAGACGAGATAAATGGCTACAGAAAAAAATCCTAATGTATATAAAATGTTCCTATAATTGAAGGGAGAAGGATACCCAGGAAGTACTCATAGGGTAGAGAAATATGTTCTCATTAGCTTCAGTCAACAAATTTTAAAAACTGTCTTACAGAGCATTATAAAGTTTATCAATTCTTCTTGGCTTGTAGGCTAAAAAACAGAGAGGTGCCTTTGACTCTGTCCTCCAATCTTATGGACTTAGGACTTATTAATCTTAGGACTATTCCTAAGTCCTTTTATCTTAACCATGTTCTCTTTTTTCACCTTTTTTCTTTCTTTCTGCACTGTTATTACTCCAGTACACGTCACCCTACTCTAATCTATTTCATATATGCCTACCAGATTAATGTTTCTAATAATTTAGAAAGACATAATTTTCATCATGTCACTAATCATTCTGTTCAAGAATCTACATTGCCTAGAGCAGCGGTTCTCAACCCGTACGTCACAACCCACAAGAACTGTATTAAAAGGGTGCAGCATTAGGAAGGTTGAGAACCACTGACATATCAAGGCCAAGCTTCTCTTTCTGAGAAGCTAGATCTCTACACAATCTAATACCATTCTACTTGTACAAATTTTATCTCCCATTGCTGTCTAGAACATAGTCTTAATTAATACAGGCTAAGACATCTATGTAGGCACTTTCCCTACAATACCAAGCACATTCTTGCTTTAATGACTGCACAAGTGCCAGCACATGGTGGAAAGGACCTTGACCCTTCCCTTCCCTTTAAGTTCTCTCATCTTCAAAATTCAGACCTGGCACAGTGGCTCAGGGCTGTAATCTCTGTGCTTTGGGAGGCCAAATTGAGGCCAGTTTTTTAGCCTCAGCAGCAAATTAAGACGTCATCTCACAAAAAAAAAAAAAAAAAAAAATGAGTGGCTAGCCTCGGTGGCTCAACTGTAATTCTGGGAGGCAGAGGCAGGTAGATTGCCTAAGCTCAGAAGTTTGAGACCAGCCTGAGCAAGAGCAAGACACTGTCTCAAAAATATAGCTGGGCATTGTGGCAGGTGCCTATAGTCCCAGCTACTAGGGAGCTGAGGCAAGAGGATCACTTAGGCCCAGGAGTTTGAGGTTGTTGTGATCTATGATGCCATAGCACTCTATCCTGGGGTGACAAAGTGAGACTGAATCTCAAAAAAAAAAAAAATTAGCTGAGATGACACATTCCTGTAGTCATAGCTATTCTTGGGACTGAGGCAAGAGAATTTGCTTGAGCCCAAGGGTTCAGTCTGGATGACAAAGAGAAAGCCTATCTCTTTTTAATTTATTTATTTTATGTATTTATTTATTTTGAGACAGAGTCTCACTTTGTTGCCCTCATTAGAGACTATGGTGTCAAAGCTCACAGCAAACTCAAACTCTTGAGCTCAACCAATCCTCTTGTATCAGCTTCCCAAGTAGCTGGGACTATAGGTGCCTGCCACAATGCCAGGACAGTTTTTTTCTTTTTAGGATAGACGAGGTCTCACATGTGCTCAGGCTGGTCTCAAACTCCTGAGCTCAAGCCATCTCCCCACCTAGGCCTCCCAGAATGCTAGGATTACAAGTATGAACCACCGTTCCTGGTCCAGTCCTATCTCTTTAAAAAAATAAAAATAAAAAAGAATTAAAAAATTAAACTTTATTTTTTTTTAACAGAAGTTCAATTCAAATCCCTTTTCCCCCAGATGCTTTCCAGTTACTCCAACTCTTAAAATAATATATGTCTTCTATTCCTTTCTATTCTTGAAATCATTCTGGCCATAAGTTAATACAAAGAACTACTTTTTAGAAAAGCTTTTACGAGGAGGATTATAAACTACTTGATGACATGGGACATGTTCTTAACTTCTTTTTTCTCCAAAGGTGTGTCTGGGCCTTTGTTTAGTTTCAGTGCTTTGACTCACAGAAAAAGAACCCTGAAATTTAAGTTTGAAGACTATGATTTAGAAAAACTCTGTAGGGATTTTGTGCACATTTAGAAATTTATATAGTATAAGTTTTTACCATTTGTATAAGATAGATATTTTAAAATAAACTATTTTCTTTCTTTCTTTTTTTCTTTTGTTCTTTTTTTTTTTTAAGACAGAGTCTCACTTTGTCACCCTCGGTAGAGTGCCATGGCATCATAGCTCACAACCTCAAACTCTGGGGTTCAAATGATTCTCTTGTCTCAGCCTCCTGAGTAGCTAGGACTACAGGCGCCCACCACAACGCCCAGCTGCTTTTTGAGAAGGGATCTCGCTTTGGCTCAGGCTGGTCTCTAACCTGTGAGTTCAGGTAATCCACCTGCCTCGGCCTCCCAGAGTGCTAGGGTTACAAGTGTGAGCCACCATGCCCAGCCCTTTAAAACAAACTATTTTCATGGCAAAAATTAAAAAATTAAAAAGTTTCCTCTTTATTCCCAGAAATTCTATCCCAGGTTCCACTTTCCAGAGGTAGCCACTGTTAATAGTTTCTTACAAAATCATTCACAAATTTGCCTTGTGTATATAACATATAATTTTTAGGTCAAATGAGATCATAATATACATGTGCTTCACCAATTTGCATTTTTACTTTAAAATATAGTCTGACAATTAACCTTGTGAACTTCCCACCATGTACTTATGTTAGCAGCACTGTAGAAACAACCTGATAAGGTTTCATAACTTTGGTATATCAGTATCTTACAGCTGTGCTCATGTCACGGTGCATTGCTGAGCACCATTCAGTATTGTTGTTGCTTGAATTACAGCAATGAGCAAACATTAGAGTTCACTATTGGTGGTATATATTCTATGAGCTTGGAAAAATGTATAATGACATGTACAGTGTATACAGTGTATATGGACCATGTATACAGGTAGCACTGCAGGATCAGATAGAATAGTTTCACTGCCCTAAAAATCCTCTTTGCTACACCTATTCATCTCTTCTTCCTTCCAATTCCTGTGCACAATTTTTTAATATCATGAATTTTTGGAAAATGAAATTCACCTAATGTTTTTCCCTATTCTATTTCCAGTAAGTTCCTTTGTCAATTTCATTATTAAGAAAATGATACAGTTAAAATCTGATAATTTTGTATTGTATCCTGGAAAGGAAAAAAGGCATTTTACTGTATTTTGACAAACACATTTAATACTCTATATTTTCATTTAAATATTACTTGGAAAAAAGATAATTATGCTATAAAAGACATAACTGGCATTCTCATTCTTGTATATTAGAAGAATATTTTTAAAAAGAATATTAATGCAATGTAGTGATGAAAATATGTTTACCAAGTAGTTTTCCACTTTAAGCAATTTATTTTATTTAGGTGAATTACATCATACATGAGTATTAAGATCTAAAGTCAGCACAAAAAACAAAAACTTTAATTAAATTTTTAACTAAAATGCCTCCGAAGTTGCCACTTTGGAGACTGTGGAAGAGATTTTCACTTGTGCTCCAATCCCACCCTCCATTTTTCTTGTTTAAAGGATATTAGAATATTCAACTAGACATAGCCTACCGGAATAAAGACCATGTTTTCCAGCCTTATTTGCAAATTCAGTGGCAGTATTTATTAATGAAATTAATAAATAAATGAGAAATTAAGGCTGGATGTGGCTGTTCACACCTGTAATCCTAGCACTCTGGGATGCCAAGGTGGGATGACAGCTTAAGGTCAGGAGTTCAAGACCAGTCTGAGGAAGAGTTAGACCCCCTTCTCTACTAAAAACAGAAAAATTAGCTGGGTGTTGTGGAATGAGCCTGTAGTCTCAGCTACTTGGGAGGCTGAGGCAGGAGAGTCTCTCTCTTTTTTTTGTTTTGTAGAGACAGAGTCTCACTTTATCGCCCTGGGTAGAGTGCTGTGGCCTCACACTGCTCACAGCAACCTCCAGCTCTTGGGCTTAAGCGATTCTCTTGCCTCAGCCTCCCGAGTAGCTGGGACTACAGGCGCCTGCCACAGCGCCCGGCTATTTTTTTGTTTTGCAGTTCAGCTGAGGCCGGGCTTGAACCCGCCACCTTCGGTATATGGGGCCGGCGCCCTGCTCGCTGAGCCACAGGAGCCGCCCAGAAGATTTTTGAATGTTAAAATGATGTGTTTAAAATGATGGATATCATAATTACTTTGATTTGATCATTATAAAATGTATACATGTATTGAAATAACACACTTTACCAAATACATACATACAACATTTATTGATCAATTTGAATTAATAATTAATTCTAAAAAAGAATAGTCTCAGATAAAATAGGCCAAATATTTGAACAAATGGTACATCTAAAAAGATATATGAATAGCAAATACACACAGAAAAACATATTCAACATCATTAGTCTCTGAAGAAAACCCACATAGACTATTACTATAATATGTGTATTATGATAACTAAAATGAAAACGTCACATTAAATGTTAGTGACAATGTGAAGTAGCTAGAATCCTAATATACTGCTGATGGGAATGTGAAATGTTGCAAAAACTTTGAAAGACAATTTGACCCTTTCTCTAAAAGTTAAATATCATCCTGATATTTTAACATCATCCTTACCTTATCATCCTGATATTTACCCCCCAAAAATGAAGGCATGTGTTCTTACAAATATTCATATGTAATTATGCATAACAGCTCCATTTGTTAATAGCCCAAATCTGGACAGCTGGAATATTCTTGAGCAGGTGCATAGATTAAAAAAGTGTGATACATGCATATATACAACAAAATACTACTTATTACTAAAAGGTAATAAACTATTGATATACTCAATATTTTAAAAGAAAATAAAAATAATTGTAACAGAAGCCAGACACAAAGGAACACATCCTAAATGTTTCTATTCTTATGAAATGCTAGAGCATGTGGATTCTTGTCTCTGGTGACAGCAGATACATGATTGCCTGGGGATGGCAGGGTGGGTGAGGTGTTGGCGAGCTTACAAAGGTATATGAGAAAACGTTTTGTAGTGATGTAGTGCTCACCATTTGCATAGTGGTGATGGTTTCATGGAAATACCACGTGCCAAGTGTCAAAACTCTGAGTAATGTTTTTACTTTACATAGAAACAATTTCATATATGAGAATATACTTTAATAAATCTGTTCTTAAAGAAATTTTTTAATGCTATAAAAGCCTTCCAAACAAGTTAAAAGAAAGAATTGGAGGAGGAGCAGTGGGAGGAAATGGAGGGAAACCTACAAAAGTGATGATCCTAACTCAATACAGAAAATGGAAGAATTTCTGACATTGTGTTTCCCAGGCTCCCAGGGTCCTCCAATTACACCTACACACCTCACCATCTGTACTCCTATTCCCATATGGGCAGTGGGTCCCACAAGCTACCAAATTCTCTATAATGTTTTATTTCCTAGAATTACCATAGCCTGATATTTTACTGGACCAAGTAAAATCAGTTTTGCTTCTAGATGGTAACCCTATGAGTCTAACATACTTACAACTAAAATATTAATCATTTTTCTTATTGATGGATGTCATGGTGGGAAGAAAATCCCAATCAATACTTCTTACACATTCTGATTTTTGGTGCTAACATCAAAAATGCAGGTTTTAAAGAAAGTGGCCAAAAATAACCTTATAATATAGGAGTAGCTAGAATAAAATAAAGAAAATAATATATTCTATTTGGACCTTGGAACACGTATGAATGAGTCTTGACCAATGGAGTTAAAAAACAAAAGCTTAAAACAAATTTTCTTTCATTCTTTGGTTGTTATAAAATATTACCAGAAAATTATAGTTCAAACAAGAATGAAGTGTTCACAAATGTGTGTCCACATCCTTTCTAAAATCCAAATTATGTTTTGTTTCTATATTAAGTTTATACCATTGTTTAAATAAATTATTCTTAAAATTGCAAGCTGAGAAAAACTAAAAAATCACGATGAGAAGTTACAATAATATATGTAGATATATGCCAAATACTGTGCATTTCACAGATTACTTGGCAATCTCCTGATTGTTAAAGTTTCTTCAGAAATAAATGCAGATGGCCAAATTTTATCAAAAACTATTGGATCTCTCTTTTTGTACAGAAGCTTGTAAATACTTTTTGACCTCTCAGGATAGCCTGGTATTCATCTTATAAGGATCAGGGGACAACTTGAACTCATCTCATTTAACCAGATAATCCTATGCTCTCCACATTTGAGTGGAATTACAGATGACCAAATTTTGGATGTAGCACAAAGCCTACTTTTAACATCTAAATTTTATTCTTAAAGATAATATTCTCAGAGTAACACTTTTTTATTAAAAGCTAATTTTATGTTAATTGGGATAAGATATTAATTTTTAGTTATATTGAATGAGGTGGACTGTTAGGAGGAATACTATTAGAAGGCACGAGAACCACCAGAGAGGGTGGCAGACTTTGTTTTTCAGAGGCTCAGAGTTCCACCCCTCCCCCCTCCTCTCTAATGACACTTTGGCATTCTTCCACCCAAAGAGCAGAGTCTGTTTCTCCACTTTTCTGACAGTGGTGGGTTCTGTGGCTGATTTGTGTGATGGAATGCAGCAGATAATGATGTGAGAATTCTTAACGTTGACTTCACCTGGTCTGGGAATTTCTGCTTCCTTCCTCTTGGAGGTCCTGACAATTAAGTTTGCAAACTCATCCTAGAAAAAATGCTACATATCTCACTGCTGAATACCATCACTACAGTCACCTTTGAAATCCTCCCCTTAGGAAGCTAAGCACCAATCCAGTGCCTTGTCTATGCTTCAAACAGTGTTTGAACTCTTTTTCTGGAATGGCCATCAGAGCTGTTGTCCTATTGCCTTTCATGTCCTGAATCTCATTAACATGTCTTCCTTTTGTTGTTATCTTTATATTCAGATAAAGAAAAAAGTCGCTGGAGGCCAGATCAGGTTGAGTAGGGAAAACGTTTTAAAATTTTATAGATGCTTTAGCCATATACATTTATGGGGTACCATGCCCATGATATTTTTATATAAGCATACATGGTGTAATGATCAAATCAGGACAATTGTGACATCCCCCACTTTAAACATTTAGTGTTTCTTTGTGTTAGGAACATTCCAATTCCACTCTCTTAGTCATTTTGAAACATTCAATAAATCATGTTAACTATAGTTACCCTACTATGCTACTTAGCACTAGATCTTATTCATTCTATGTATAACTGTATTTTTATGCCTGTTAGCCAAACCTGCTTCATCCCTACCTCCATGCTACCTCTCCCAACCTATGGTCACCATCCTCTTCCTTTCTGTCTTCAGCAGATCAATTTTTTTAGCTTCCACATGAGTGAGAACATGAGATCTTATCTTTCTGTGCCTAGCTTCTTTCAATTAGTATATAATGTCCTCCAATTCTACCCATGTTGTAAATGATGATATTTCTTTCTTTCTTATGGCCAAATAGTATTTCATTGTTTATGCTTACAATGTTTTATTCAACCATTCGTCCACTGATGGATACTGACTTGATTAAATATCTTGGCTATTGTGAATACTGCAATAGACATGGGAATGTAGATATTTCTTCTTTATACATTATTTCCTCTTTATAAGGAAAGAAAGATCTTCTTGTTTTTGGATGTATTCCCAGCAGTAGGACCATTGAATTAGGTGATATTACTATCTTTAGATTTTTGAGAAAATTCCAAGCTATTTTTCATAATGGCTGTACTAATTTACATTCCCCAAGACAGTGTGTGAGTGTTCCCCTTTCTCTGCAGCCACGACAGTATTTGCTACCTTTTGTCTTTTAGATAAAACTACCTCAACTGGGGTGAGATTATATCTCATTGTGGTTTTGATTTGCATTTTCTAGTAATTAACAATGATGAGTATTTTTTCACATACTATTAGCCATTTGTATGTCTTCTTTTGAAAAATGACTATTCAGATCTTCTGTCCACTTTTACCTGGATTATTTATATTTTTGCTATTCCATTTGTTTGAGTTCCTTATTCTGGTTATTTCTTGTCTATTGAGGAATTTGTAATTTATTTTTCTATTTTGTATGTGTTTCTTCACTTTGTTTATGGTTTCCTTTGCTGTGCAGAGGTTTTTTAGCTTGATATGATTGCATTTATCCATATTTTCTTTGATTGGCTTTTAAGGTCTGAATAAACAAATCTTTGCATAGAACAATGTCTTGGATTATATCCACAATGTTTTCTTCTAGTAGTTTCATGTTTTTAGGTTTTATCATTAAGTCTTTAGTCTATTTTGATTTTATTTTTGTACAAGGATAAATTCCTAGATACATACAACCTATTAAGATTGAGTCATAACAAAATACAAAAACTTAATAGACCAATAACAAAATAATGAAATAGAAACAGTAATTAAAAACTCTCCCATCAAAGGAAAGCCCAGGATCCAATGGCTTCACTGCTGAATTTTACTAAACATTTAAAGAAGAACTAATACCCATATTATTCAAACTCTTCCAAAAAATTGAGGAAGAAGAAATAGTTCCAAACTCATTCTGAGTCTAGGATGACACTGATACCAAAACCAGACAAAAAATACCAAAAAAAGATAATCATAGTCTGATATCTCTGATCAACAAAAATTCTCAACAAAATGGTAGCAAGTCAAATTTAACAACACATTAAAAAAATCATCATGATCAAGTAAGATCATCTCCGAAATCCAAAGATGATTCAGCACATGCAAGTCAGAAAACATGATATATCACATCAGCAGAATGAAGAGCAAAAAACCATATAATACTTTCAACAGAAACCAAAAAGCTTCAGTGAAATTCAACATCCCTTCATCATAATAAGTCTCAACAAAAATGTATACAGAAGGAACAAATACTGTAACAGGAGAAAGATCACGTAGAACAAACACGTAGCTAGGGTTACACTGAACAGCAAGAGATTAATATCTTTCCTTGAAGAACTGAAATAAGACAAGGATTCTTTCTTTTACCTCTTATATTTGACATAGTACTTGAAGATCTAGCTATAGTGTTTAGACAAGAGAAATAAACAAAATTCAGCCAAATTGGAAAGGAAGCGGTTCAAATTATCCTTATGTGCAGACAATATATCTTATATTCAGAAAAACCTAAACACTCAACCAAAAAAACTGTTAGGACTGATAAACAAATTCAGTAAAGTTGTAGGATACAAAATCAACATACAAAACTAAATAACATTTCTTTATATCAACAGCTCATCATCTGAAAAAGGAGCCAAGAAAGTAACTCCATTAATGATAGTTACAAACAAAATATAATATCTAGAAATGAACTTTAAGCAAAGAAGTTAAAGATTTTGATCAGAAAAACTGTGAAACATTTATGAAAGAAATTGAAGAGGACACAGAAAATGTAGATATTCCACGTTCATGGAATGGAAGAATTGTTCCTGGAGCAAACATTCTAATAGTCTTGAGCAAAACTGAAGACTTGAGCAAAACTGAAGTCTTGAGCAAGACCTTATGATCTAGTCTTTAAAGATACAAAATGTTATTTTCATTATTCCATTAGTCTAGCAAGTTTCTAGGATAGTCTATATTCACAGAGTCATGCATTAGACTCTATATGACAGCATGTGTTCATGGAACAAGGCTACCTACCATCAGCCTTGGGCTTTTATAATTCATTTCTCTCCCACATGCAAAATACGTTCATCCCCATTTCAAGATCCACATATTCTCATTTCAAAATGACATTATCTCAAAAGTCTGGGAGCTGATCATCTAAATCAGGTACAGGAATAAAAGAGATTTATTAAATGTAATTACTGTCTATGAGACTCATGAAATTTTTATTTTAATCTATGAGTGTAATTTATTTATCTTTTTAAAATTTAACTTTTTAATAATTGTAGCACAATTTTCATATGTGAAATGCATAAATATTTTTTCTGTGAGCAATTACAACATTTCTAGGTTGTTTTAAGATTTCAGACTATTGGGGGTACACATGTTTTGTTTATATACTTTGTTTTTGTACAAATTGAGTCAAAGTTATAAGTGTGCTTTTCATTCAGATAGTGTGCACTGTACTAAAAAGACAAGTGATCTGCCTCTCTCACACTGGCCACACAATATTAATGCAGGAATAAGATAAATGCAACGAACTACCCAGTGCAAAAAGTGGGAGAGTGTGGAACAGGAGCTGTGTAGCAGTCTCTGGTCTTAGTGTTTCTGAAACGTTAAGGCACATGATGACTTGCCTTTGAATTGAGGCCTTCTGTTCCCTGGAAGTGATATTCTGTACGTTCTGGGCTCTGCCATCTGGAATTTTGATCCATATTTGTAGCTTTCTCAGCTTCCTTTCCTAGAAGATTTCTTCAGCTTACTGTTTCTGTCTTTTTCAATTCAAGATAACAAGTAAAATTACTTTACAAATTTCATAAGTTTCTTTGAAATCACATTGGGGTTTACTCTATTAGAGGCAGGCCAGTTTTGTTAATTTCTTAGAACCAAGTTCCTTTCTACACTGACATGCCCTCAAGGTGCTGTGGGGCAGCACTGTAAAAAGTCCTTGGGTCTATTGGAATATCTCAAAGGAGTATCCTTATTCTGTGTGTGGATATCTGGTTTCTTTACCACCATTTATTGAAGTGACTGTCTTTTCCCTAATTCTGGATCATTACAACAGTTTTGAGACAGACTGTGTTATGGCCCATTATTTCACTTTCCAGAAACACAGTCAGCATCAACGTCCTTTCTGAGTCACTGTTGGGAGTTTCAACTTGCTCAGCTTATCAGTGTTGCTAGGAAGGCTTCATCTGTTTTCATCTATGTAGATTTTATGTTTCTGTGATTTTCATGTTTCTCAAAACTTTCATAATTACCCACATATATGTTCTTGGTGCTCTAGCCAAAAATGAATTGATTATAAATGTGTGGATTTATTTCTGGGTTCTCTATTTTGTTCCAATTGTCTGTTTTTATCTCAGTACCATGCAGTTTTGGTTACTACAGATTTGTATATAATTGGAAGTCAGGTAATGTGACACTTCCAGGTTTATTCTTTTTACTTAGTATTGTTTTTGGCTATTCTAGGTCTTTTGTGTATCCATATAAATTTTAGAATTATTTTTTCTGTTTGTGTGAAAAATGTCATTAGTTTTTGATAGTGATTGCATTGAACCTGCAGATAACTTTGCATAGTGTGTACATTTTAATAATATCGACTTTTTCAATTCATAAGCATCCTCTTTAATTTCCTTTCATCAGTGTTTTCAAATTTTCATTGTAAGTTGCTTTCATTTTTTGCTTAAGTTTATTCCCAGATATTTTATTTGAAACTATCGTAAATGTGGTTATTTTCTTGGGTTCTTTTTCAGATTGGTGACATAAAAATGTTACTAAGTTTTGTATGTTGATTTTGTATCCTGAAACTTTACTGCATTTGTTTATTAATTCTAGTATTTTTGTGTGGATTATTTAGGCTTTTCTGAATATAAGATCAAATTGTCTGCATACAAGGATAACTACCTTCATTTGTATCTCTTGTCTAATTAAAATCAAAGACTTGTGTTATTTAAAGCCCAAGGTACATGCAAAGTCCATACATATGTGTTTTATTCAACATATATGAATAAAGAGAAACTCTTTCTCATTCTTAGAGAAACTCTCAGTGAACAGCCATACTATACTGCAAACCGTGTGAGTGAGCCATCTTGGGTATTCACCCCATTCAAGTCTTTATATAATGCTACCCTCAGCTACGATCTGTCTGGAACATGAGAGACGGAGAGAGAGCTGCTCGGTGAAACTGCAAACTAGGACAGATAAGAATGAATTGTTCTTTTAAGCCACTAAAATTTAGGATCGTTTTCTGCACAACCATAGGTAACCTATACAAAAGTATTATGTTTTGTCAGAAGAAAGGGATTATCACTTCAGAAATGTGGTAGCTAAAACACGTCCATATTTCAAATTATAACACAAAGTTCCTCTACTTCCTTTGGCAAACATCATTGACTAAGGAGTCAGTATGAAGATAACACTCTCTTCAATTGCAAATAGAAAAAAAAAAAGATAAATTGTGAGTGATTCACATGAACTATGGTCTGGGTTGTCCAAATATTTTCAAATATAATACTCCTAAAAATAACAAAGATAATATATTTGAAGGTCACCTTCCTTGAATTTTATTTCAAAGTGAGATATGTATGGAAAGCACATGGGGGAAATATGTAGTATAAATAATTGGAAGAGCAAATATTTGAATGCATACATTTTAAAAGAAACACCTTTCTTTACCTCTTTTTGAAATATGATAGATAAAAGGTTTTAGAATCTGTCCCACTGGCTTTTTCTAGCATATGAACATTCTCCCAAGATAATTGCAGTTCTTTAGGGGTGAAACCAAACCAGCCCGAGGCAAAACATTTATTTTTGGTCTTTGGGATTCTTAGCGAGCCTCATGGTCCTGCTACATTGGTAGTGCTCACACACACTTTCTACCCGTTATCTTCCCTGTATTAGTTGCGTATGCCCAATTACACCACTCTTCCTGCAGGTCACTGAGCAGTGAGGAACTTGCTTTGTATTCCTCACAGAACCTGCCTAGTGATACACTCAAAATAGCTGCTCAGACGGCTACCAAACAACAACATTTCTTCAAAGTACAGAGAATGGAAAGCCACACTGCATTTTGTTTCTACCTTGTGCGAGGATTCTTTAGTTGTCTATGCCTGTCAGTCTCTGTTTCCAGAGAAGCATTTCACATTAGCAAGCACCACTACTTTGAAAGAAAATCTCCAGTGTTCATGACACAGTTCCACTGAAGGAACACAAATGAAGGTTGGGGAAGGAGAGGTGACAGGAAGATGGTTGTTTGAAAGAAAGATGGGTTTGGTCACGGAGTTAAAAGTCATAGTAATAAAAGACCTGGGAGGCCTTGGAAAGCAAAGCTCGCAGAAGCAGAGATCAGAGTGCTAAGAGACAGGTGGGAATGAGAGGTTAGAGGAAGCCAGAAGCCAGAACCTGGAAAAGTAGCCAGAGCCAGAGGAACTGTAAATAGGGACAGAGAAAACCAGTTATAGGTGGACAAGGAAGAGCCTGCAGATAACTGGTTAAGGTGGGCCATTCAAAAGCAATCATTTCACATTATGTGTGCATGTGTATATATACATAATAAAATATACATGTGTAAATATAGACAGTGTATGTGCACACTGTACATATATTATGTGTATATATTATATATGTATATGTATATATTTATATATAGTATATATAAAATAACATCACTTTTCTGCAGTCATAAACATAAATGCATTAATGTACACAGCTATGATTTAATAAAAAATTAAAATTAAAATTAAATTAAATTAAAAGCAATAATAACCCTCAGAAAACAAGCAAAAACAAAAGCCAAGCCATGGGTAAGATCCTTATCTAGATCTGCAGGAACTTAATGACAGTGTTGAGATAGTATAGCATGTGGGTAATGACAGCCCACCATACACCATCTCCTTAGTACATGATGCAGCCCATGTTAGAATTGCAGTCCCATGGGTATATGTCTTAAGGAATCAGACAGACATCAAAAATTAAATTACGGGGCGGCTCCTGTGACTCAGCGAGTAGGGCGCAGGCCCCATATACCAAAGGTGGCGGGTTCAAGCCCGGCCTCGGCCGAACTGCAAAACAAAAAAATAGCCGGGGGCTGTGGCGGGAGCCTGTAGTCCCAGCTACTCGGGAGGCTGAGGCAAGAGAATCGCCTAAGCCCAGGAGTTGGAGGTTGCTGTGAGCAGTGTGACGCCATGGCACTCTACCCAGGGTGATAAAGTGAGACTCTGTCTCTACAAAAAAAAAAAAAAAAAATTAAATTACGGTAATGTCAATAGAGATGTAACCGGCACTTTTGCTCCACAAGGATGGGACAAGCACCATATCACGGTGGGTCTATGAGGAATTTGAGCAAAGGTCAGGAGGGGGGTATGGATACCCTCGCAGCTCGGTTTGCTGTTAGCAGTTAGCAGTGTTTACAGTTTACCTGTGGCCAATTACATGGATTTTGATTAATACAATCTACCTTTAACAAAAGCAACACTCACAGAATAGACAGGGCTCATGAAAAGATTTCTACAAGTCTGATTGTTGATAAAACTATTACAACCAGCATCAGACAACCAGAAGAACGTGGAAGGCGTGTCCGCCAACGAGAGTCCCTGGAAGCCGCGGAGTTGGACACTGGAGCTGTTCCCCTCCAGGCCTGTGGGGGGCGCTGCAGCCCCTTCGGAGCCCCTTCCTGGAGGGGCTTGCTGACAGTCGCAAAGAGCACGGGTGGCTGCACCCCGGATCTTGGCTCTGGTCACCTGTGTCTGCTCTGCCCTGGAGCCCCAGGGAGCGACTGGTCGTGGAGGGAGTGCGGAGGCAGCACTGGGGCTGGCGGTTTTGGCTGGAGGAGGGCGGGCGCAAGGCCTGTGCGGAGCCGGCCTGGGAGGGGCGCCGCAGAGCAGCGCAGCGCGGAGCAGGGGTGTCACCTGTCTTCGCAGCTGCCCAGCTCCGCTGCCCCAGCCCTGAGCGCCCAGCACCACCCCTCACAGTGACATGAGCGTCACAGTGACCATGACGCTGGGTAGAAGGATGGAATCTAGCTCATTAACATGCCCATTCCTGGCTGGCCGAGACCCTCCCACCCCAGCCTCTGGCAACCACCATTCTTTGCTTTCCACTTTTCAGTGTGATTGTTTCAGATTCCACATAAAAGTTGTTCTTAACCTGACATTTCACTTAACAAAACGTCCTCCTGGCCCTTCCATGTTGTCAGACTAACTAAATCTTCCTGTCTTTAAGGCTGACTAGTATTCCACACATACCACGGTTTCTTTATTCGTGTGTTGGTTGCTGGATACACGAGATTTTAAATTGCTGAATTAATAGATGTTATGGGATGCTTAAGTCTTAACCCCTAGGACCTCAGAATGTGACTGACTGTATTTGGAAATAGCAACTTTAAAGAAGTAATTAAACTAAAATGAATGCATTCGAATGGGCCCTAGTTTAACATGAGTAGCGCCCTTTTATACAGAGGAAATCGGAACACAGAAACACGGAGGGGTGACCTTGCGAAGAGAGAAGGTGCCGTTTCCAAGCCAAGGAGAGAAGTCTCACAAGAAACCAAGCCCCGTGATACCGTCCAGAAGTGTGAAGAAATAAACTTCTTGTGTGAAGCCATCCAGCCTGTGGTATTTGTTATGATAGTCTTGGAAAACCAATACAGATAATTACGCAGCTTAAAAAAAAAAACTAAAATTCTGTATATGTTTCTCCTTACTCTTCCTATAATATTCAGCAACTTCATTTATATGTAACTATATTTAAGTTATACATATTCAAATATGATATTTAAAAATTGTTATACCACAGTAATTACATATGTATTTCATACATCTAGAAATCCTAGAAATAACGTGGTTATCATATAGCTTGGGATCACTAGGTATTTATATTTTAAAATATCCAGGTTAAAACTCTTGTAGCCTATATAATCGTGTCTTTGTCTACTCTTACAATTGCTGTAAATAGGAGAAATTAATGTCTAAATGGAACATGTTAGGAAAAAAGTAAATATTCTTCCTTAAATTGCAGGCTTTGTTTTGTGTGTGTTATTAAAATCCATCTGCTTGTACTAATGTTAAATCCAAGTAGATTGCTGGGGGCACATTGCTCAGAATAAATAGCTGACCTTTGTCTGTCTATCTGGTAACACACTGGAGTCAAGATTATGAATATGTGTTATCAGAAATGCTCAACAGTGGCTCCGTCTCAGCCATGACCCAACATCAGATATCCCTTAGATGCTATTGAAATACTAGTGTTGCCAAATGACACTGATACTCAGAAACAAAAAGGTTGGATGCTGTTCTACTTTATATGACAAACCAGTAATGAAAGCTGTAAAACAATACAGCTCCAAAACTGATGGATTCTGGCCAAGATTTAATAAAAATAAATATATAGATACATATGGTTAGAAAGGCTCCAACTAAATTATTTGAAAATTCTTGGGTGAAAAGCAATTTACTACAGACATCGAGATGAGCCAAGTTAGCTCTAAAACTAAAGAAAAATAAACTGGCTGAGGAATGTTCTTCTTGCCCACCACTATTCTTAGGACCCAGTCCAGAGTATTAGTTGACATTTTGGCTCCCAGATTAGAAAGATATTTAATGGTGTGAATCAGAAAGTAAATTCTCATTCAAAAGTATAACATTATTAATAATTTTATTGCATGCCATACATCTCAATCATCACAGTGGGCAAAGACTCACAGATGTTTCGTTAGATGTTCAGAAGGAATTTATTAAATTAATTGCCATGTACATTTTACATTTAGTAAGATGTCTAATAGCAAGTGAATCTTTCCAGAAGACTAAGATATACATTTCAAGGAGGAAGCCTAGCATCAATACTCACTGTATCTAACTTCCCCCTCCCATCCACTCTTCCTTGAGTCTACTCTGAGAAATATCTCCCCTCACTCTTCAGTAGCTGGTCCGCAGTCCTCATGGGCCACAGAGTGGACCCGCCTTCCTGCACGAAGTCCCCCTCTGTTGTCTTCCAGGACAACGCTCCTCCTGGTTCTGTTCCTCCCTCAGTAGCTGTCCTCCTTGTCTTCTCCCTGGACTCTGGAATATCCCAAGTTTGTCTCTCGTCCCTTGTCTCTATCTACAGAATAATCTTATGCCTGATTATCTCATTCAGTTTTAGGCCTTTACTGTCCCGCCCGCGGGACGTGGTTATTCGTGGGGATGAGGGGGACCGAGCCTGAAAAGGAATGGGCGAGAAAGAGAGAACGAGACCAAGCAGGTTTCTTGTCAAGGTCCCGTTTAATGGCGGCGGAAAGCCAGTTTTTAAAGCTTACGAGTGAGCAGGAGGAGGAAGGGGCAGGATAAGGGAGCGCGTTGTTTGCTGATAGGCAGGATTGAAGTTCCGGCTATCGGCTGGTTACGCGGGTGTGGGAAGGTAAAGAGGGCGGGGTAAGTTGGAGTCTTGCATTGGCTGGGGCGGCGGTGTGGTGAGGCTTGAATGTCGTGGCTGTATTTATTGGCTTTATTGTGACCTTTTTTAGGTTAAAGAGCCTGATGGTCGCCAACACTTTACTTGGCCTTCTGAATGTACATTGTAGCCCCAGTCTCTTCCCTAAATCCCAGACCCACTTATCAAACTATTTCTTGCTCCCTCCGCTTGGGTATCAAACAGCCCCGCAAAGCTGACTTCTCCAAACACTAACAGATTCCTACCCAGCCTGGAGCTGAACTGACGCCTCTCCCAGGCTTCCCCATCTGTCAGCAAGGTCTTTCCCTATTCAGTTGCTCAGTGCTTGGGGTATTTCCTGTAATTAGAAGAGTCTGGACCTTGGTGGTGACCCTTGAGCACCTCTTTTTATTGCAGAAGTCAAACATAACTTGTATTCATCTTTTGCTATTGATATGCCGTGACTATTACAATTTTTTTTTTTTTTTTTTTTTTTTGAGACAGAGCCTCCAGCTGTCACCCTGGGTAGAGAGCTGTGGCATCACAGCTCACAGCAACCTCCAATTCCTGGGCTCAGGCGAGTCTCCTGCCTCCGCCTCCCAAGTATGAATGCCTTGAAAAGCTAGTATCAGCCAGGCATGGCAGCATGTGCCTATGGTCCCAGCTACTTAGGGGACTGAGGAGAGAGAACCACTTGAGCCCGGGAGTTCAAGGTCAGCCTAGGCAACATAGTGAGACAATCTTTTTTTTTTTTTTTTTTTTGAGACAGAGCCTCCAGCTGTCACCCTGGGTAGAGAGCTGTGGCATCACAGCTCACAGCAATCTCCAATTCCTGGGCTCAAGCGAGTCTCCTGCCTCTGCCTCCCAAGTAGCTAGGACTACAGGCACCTGCCACAACGCCCGGCCATTTTTTGGTGGCAGCCGTCATTGTTGTTTGGCGGGCCCGGGCTGGACTTGAACCCGCCAGCTCAGGTGTACGTGGCTGGCACCTTAGCCCATTGAGCCACAGGCGCCGAGCCGACTATTACAATTTTAATACAGTTTTTTTCTTTCTTAAAATGTGTATACATTTTTTGGAGCCCTCTAAATATACACACACACAACACTACAAAAGTTTTGAGATACACAAAAATAAAATCATTTTGATTATTATATTTTCTCCAAATAATCGCCAAAACATTCTATGCGCTTTTTCATTCTCCTAAGCTGTTTTTGAAAACACTTTCCATTGCTTTTCACTAAATGCGGTAATCTCACTTCCGTGGGTGTGAACAGCCACTTCAGGGCTGGAGAACCTCCTTCTCTGCACGTGAGTGTTTACTTAGGGAACAGGAAATTATCACGTGGGGCCAGGTCAGGACTGTAGGGTGGCTGAGTCACAAGTGCAGCCTCTGTGGACGCCGGGACCTGAATGGTGACGTTGGTTGTGTGGGTGGACGAAAGTCACAGTGCAAGGTGGGCCCCTCACCCCGTCCTGTCCCTGTCCGTCATTCTTGATGCTCCCGCAAACTTCCGGGGACACACTGCTGTGTGCCACTGGGCAGAAGCCGTCTTCTGCTCCTTGAGGGGAGCAGTTGCCACATAACTGCTTTTGGAAAAGAAAGCTGCTGCCACTTTTGTTCCTAGAGTTCAGGGTCACTTTCATGGTGGAAAAATAACTCACACCGTCAGCTGACACTTATTCCCTGGATCAAGGAGAAACCGGGTTTCGCCCCCAGTAATGATGCCAGAAACTCGCCTGCACTCGCCCTTTCCTCACGGACGTGCAGCTGCTGCTCTGTCACGGTGCGAGGCCCTGTCACGAGGAGACTTTCCTGAGTCGAAGATAATACTGCAGGACAGGACTGGGGACACTGCCGGTGATCCAATCTGTAGTGCCACTTCAGTGTCCTTAAATATCACTCGATTGTTTTTGAGAAGCATCTTTTCCGCAGCAGTGATTATTTTTTAGTCACTACAGTGGCCGGACACCCACTGCTGCCCTCTTCATTTTTCTGTGACGTTCGGCCTCTTCTAAAATTCTTGACACCACTGAAAAATTGTCACATTGGAAGGAATAAGGTCTGAAAAAGTCCATTGCAAATGCTCACGGCTCTGAGACTCCTATTTTAAAAAAGAAACTTTTGAAATAATAGAAAATCATTCCCTGAAATGCGCTCTCTGAGAGCTGCATGGGAATGAATGAAGCCCTCCCAGCAACACCCCGTGAGTCAGCTAGTGGACACGCTAGTGGGAAATCAGATAGGACGCCGCTGTCACTTGGATTTCTTGGACGTGAAATAATGGATCATAATACCGTCTGTGTCAAATCTCAGACAGTGACTCCACAAGTGTGTGTCTGTCTCTCTGTGTGTCCCTGTATGTGTGTCTGTGTGTGTCCATATGTGTCTGTGTGACTCTCTGTGTGTCTCTGTGTGTGTCTGTGTGACTCTGTGTCTGTGTCACTCTCTGTGTCTGTGTGATTCTCTGTGTGTGTCTCTGTTTTGTGTGTCTCTGTGTGTGTCTCTGTCTCTGTGTGTGTGTCTGTGTGACTCTCTGTGTGTCTCTGTGTGAGTTTCTCTGTGTGTGTCTGTGTCACTATGTGTGTGTCTGTGTGACTCTGTGTCTGTGTCACTCTCTGTGTCTGTGTGATTCTCTCTGTGTGTCTCTGTGTGTGTCTGTGTGACTCTCTGTGTGTCTCTGTGTGAGTTTCTCTGTGTGTGTCTGTGTCACTCTGTGTGTTTCTGTGTGACTCTCTGTGACTGTGTGTGTCTGTGTCACTCTCCGTGTGTGTCTATGTGACTCTGTGTGTCTGTGTCACTCTCTGTACTGTGTGTCTCCGTCTCTCTGTGTGCGTCTGTCTCTGTGTCCTACATACAGAAGTTGGTGTGGTCTTTCCTTCACTGCTGTGGCCCCGTCCAGGACAGGCCTTTCCTTCACTGCTGTGGCCCCGTCCAGGACAGCGTTTTCTCGCGTGTAGTCAGCTTTCAGTGAGCAGCAGTCAAACACAAAAACAGGTGCCTTGAGGATATATGACTGAAACTGTTGTTGTATCCAATGTGCCCAAAGGAATCAGCCGTTGTACCAAAAAGCCTTTATACTATTTTTTTAAAGAGAAACATTAGCAGTTAGATTTATTGATGAATAAAAATGTTAATGCATATTCTAAGCTATTTATATAATTTAACACATTCTGCCCTTAAAAAGTTCCCTTGGAGGAAGGTACTGGTGTTAGCCCATTTTATAACAGAAGAAACCAAGGAGCAGATAAACTGGGGGGAGGTTGGCAACTGCTTAAGGGACATAAAGTCCCCGCCGAGCAAGTCCCAAGTAAGAAGAGAGAACCATCCACCTCTAGGCATCACTGTGTAGCAGTCAGGCCCAGTTTGGCAATATGCCCACCCTTGCCACTCACGGAGCCCATGTAAGGGGTGTGCTGTAATGGCCACGGCATGTGGCTGCGCTGACCAAAGCCCCATCCTGCGGCTGCTGCACTGGGGGTTTGGATTGGCAGACCACCAGAATGAGAGCATGAGCAGTGGTCAGCTCCCCAAAGGAGAGCTCTGGTAAGGAAACAAAAGCAACTTTACACTATCACATGTTTTGTCAGGTGGTCAGAGTGGAATGCCTCTATTAATTTGACCTTTGGTAAAACCAATATGAGAAATAATGACCAAGATATGAAGAGATTCACTTAGGACTTTGGAATGTTGCATTCATGAGTTCTTGGTATAGTATTAAACTAACTAAATATAAAAAAGGAGGCCATTCTTGGGCCAATGAAAAAAGCACATCAAATGCCAAGCATCACAAGTAATCCAAACCTGTGCATCTAAGGTTCACATACTAAAATTAAATTTAAAAGCTAAAGTAAATAGTGTCTTCCTCTTCGAGTTCAAGCATGCGTACAGCAGAAGTGGACACTTGTTTAAAGTGAGAGGATTTTAGCCAAGAAGACAAGACAGTAAAATGGCAGGTAGGCAAGTGACAAATGGCAGGATGTCATGAGGGCTCCTCAACAGGGAAATCTGACCATTTACGGACAAAACGTGGAGTCCACTCAGACTGGCCTTTTCCTGCTATGCTCTGGTGTCGCCTGTCCCCGGCCCGGGTGACCCTGAGGCACCAGGCTGCCCCCTTCTGCAGGTCTCTGTGCGCACCTGCTCCCGAGGGCACTCCCCATAGTTGCCATATGCACATCGTGCCTGAGAACTCAACATCCTACCTCCCCAAAGCCTTTCAATTATATGTGTTATTTGAAGTGGATGTCCACATTCTCAAGTGTAACAATGATTCACAAAAACTTGGGAAGGGAAATTTCTCAGTTCTGGATTTTTTTCCTAGCATGGTAAAAACCATGAAAATCACCTGCACGCACACACGCACAGACACGGCGAGATGCTCCCTCTGATATACATGACTGACTAAAACTCATAGTAATCCTTAAATATTCTAGTTCAGGCATGAAGGCGAATTTACAAAAGGTTTTAACTAGGAAGAGTCACTGTCCGGATTCTCTGCCCTGTTTGGTCCTGAGCCCTCTAGGGTAACATTCACAATCCTGCCAAACTACTGTGATGATAATTAATGGGAGCGTATCCCGACACCAAACAAGACCCGAGTGTCATTACTCTTGCTTAGTTGCCATTCTTCACACCATATAGAAGTGATGAACCTGTTGACCCCTGAGGAACATTTTCTTTTTTGAGACAGTTTCACTCTCTCACCCTGTAGAGTGCTGTGCTGTCAACAGCTCACAGGAACCTCAAACTCTTGGGCTCAAGGGATCCTCTTGCCTCAGCCTCCCAAGCAGCTGAAACTAAAGGCGCCTGCTACGCCGGCTAGTTTTTCTATTTTTGGTACAGAAAGGTCTCGCTCCTGTTCAGGCTGGTCTCCAACTCCTGAGCTCAGCAGTCTGCCGAGCACAGTCTCCCACAGTTCTATAATGACAGACATGAGCCCCTGCACCTGGTCAACCGAGGAACTTTCAAAGGCCTACGAGTTTCCCTCTGCCAAACTCTATCCTAGTATTTGAATCAGCAATCAAAATTCTTATTTAGGGTTTTTATTATTAATCATACCATTATTTACGATATGGAATTCCACTATGTGCCTAGAAATAGACCACTTTATTTCCAAGGCTAGATGAAAAGTCACATTACCAAACCTAAGAATTGAGGGCCAAGCTGGTGCCTGGGTGCCGGAGTGGAGTCCGGGATGTGGAGTCAAGTAGAAGGACCACATGCCAACCTGAGTGAGGTGCTCTTGCCTCCGAGAGCACAACTTACCCCTGGCCTGCTGCCGGAGCCAGCTCATATGTAAGACCAGAGCAGTAGGAGTCTCTCACCTGCCTCGGGACACGTAGTAGGAAAGTTAAAAAAGATGCTGTCCAAGTGAGAAAGTGTTTTAATTATACCTGGATTCCCCAGGTTGGGAAGACATAGTACAAATTTAGGCGCCCAGAATTTGTGTGGATTGATTATATGTGGAAAAGGGGAGAGGGGATTCACAGGCATGACATATCTTCATGGCAACCTACACTCGTGGAAAGAGTGATTTTGATCTGCCACGAGGAAACTGACCACAGCCTCCCGAGCCCCACATAGTCTGCCCCTGGATTCCTGCTCTGGCTCTTTGCTGACAATTACTTGCTAAGTATAGCAGGAAGAGCTGGGTGACAGGAGAGCGCATGAGATATCAGCCAACTCTATAACCTTGTCCCAACCTCATGACTGCTAAAGAGCTCTTGTTGAACTTGTCTCTTTGAAAGGAAAAAAAGCATTATGGAACTGATATGTATACCCAGGATTCATATCAAAGCTGACACATCAGATACACGTTCCAGCCACTATGCTGGGCTGTGATAATAATTATTCTGACTACTGGTATCATTGTGTTCACACTATTACCCAGAAAAATTGCACCTTGAGATTGTTGTGTTGATTCAGATTTGAATCTATTCATGTCTAGAGCACAGAGAGATACCAAAATAATTTCAAAATCCTTTCTCAATAAAAGATACACTATCAGGCACATCTCTAAAGTGACATCGAGCTAAAGCAGAATCTAGTGACCCAGGGGAAAAGAACTTGAGTTACATTGGGGCATTTTTCCTTACTAAGAGTCGAGGAAGTTACTTAATTTCCCTGTCTGCATTTCTGTTAATATTAATAACAAGAGCATCAACAAAACACAAAAGGTTAGGTGTTTATTTTATTTTCCAAAAAAGTTACTAGAAAAGACTACAGCCTATCTATGAGGGTCTTTAGACACTATGATTAAAACGTATGTTTGTAATAGTATTTGTGTAATAACAGAGTAAAAATGTTACTAACGGGTGTATTGTTGGGAGAAAAATTGAGGCAATCCATGAAAAATTAACATTGATGCATGGAAAAAGTCGGAATGGTAGACATCACAGCAACTGCAGAGACCCTGCAGGTCAAGCGTCCTCAAAGTGTAGTCCCCAGACCAGCAGCTCATTGACTTGGGAACTTGTTAGACATACAAATACCCCCACCCAGCCTGAAACCCAGTGAACCCGAAACTCTAGGAGAGGAGACAGCAGCCTGTGCTCTAACAAGACCTCCTGGGAACTGTGAAGCCCAGTCAAATTTGAAACACCCTGACCTAACTCAAGGTCTTCACTCGCCAGATGAGGAAACTCACCTCAGAGAGGTTACCAGGTCCATTATTGGGGGCCTGAGGGAAGATTAAAAACAAAGTCTATTTGGTTACTGCTATTTAGTACCTTTTGGCACTAAGCATTTCCTTAAATTTTCAACTGAAGTCATGGTTTAAGTCATCATGTTCTTTAGGGACTAGTAGTAAGAGCTTGGAGGTGTGCCGGGCCCAGGGCGGAAGCAGGTGGGACCACAGCTGTGGAGTCTGGTGGTTCTCAATGACTGCCTGGGTCATAATCAGTCGCCCTATAGCCTGAGCTGTTACCATACAATGTCAGGGCACTGTCAGGATAAATTTCAGGTGTTTGCAACTCAGGACTGTAAAACTGCTAAGCTTTTCTAACTTCAAAAGCTTTTTTGTTTTTTTTTTAAAGTTGCATGGAATTTTCGTCACATTTTATACTATTTATACTCTTTTTTGGAAACTATAAAATGTCATGCTTCCCAGCACGTGACAACTATGTTTAGAAGATTTTTATAATGTATATTAAGAAGATAGTTATTTTTATTTATTATTTGCAATTCCAAATGCTTTCATGTTGCCTATTGAATTGTATTGATTTATTTTGACTATACTTAAAACTATACTTCTAATTTGGGAGCTAAAAGGTATTAATAATACTACACATTTCTTCATTTTATAATTGAAAGCTATTTTAAAAAATTAAACAACAGGCTAGGCACGGTGGCTCATGCCTGTAATCCTAGCACTCTGGAAGGCTGAGGCGGGTGGGTTGGCTGTGTTCATGATTTCAAGACCTGCCTGAGCAAGAGTGATACCCCATCTCAGAAAATAGTCCAGTGTTGTGGTGGGCTCCTGTAGTTCCAGCTATTTGGGAGGCTGAGGCAAGAGAATCACTCGAGCCCAAGAATTAAGGTTGCTGTGAGCTGTGATGCCACAGTACTCTACCCAGGATGACAAAGTGAGATTCTGTCTCAAAAAAAAAAAAAACAAACAGTTAAAAATTAACCAATCACTAGACAAACCTGAAATAAAGATCATTTTAATAAAAGTATTTCTTAACTCACAACTTTTTTAATTTTAACTACTCTAATGTAAAATGTAAGACATTCACATTATATGGGTCTAAAATGCTTTATGACAAGATTCTGGGAATATATATCTGTATTTCTCTCCTGTTCAGATAGGAAGACACTTAGAACCAAGAAGACAGACATTAATTAATAATTTTGGTTAATGTGGTGTGCAGAGAAGAATTTGGTGAATCAAATATAGCCACCAGGACTGTATATGGATATGTTACTTAACTATCTTAGAAGTTGGCTTTCTTACCTGTGGAATGAGGAAGATATCAGCCTTATAGAATTATCATTATAAACTTTTAATTAATTAATTTATTTTTTTAAGATAGAGTCTTACTATGTTGCCCTTGGTAGAGTGCTGTGGCATCACAGCTCACAGCTATCTCAGACTCTTGGGCTTAAGTGATTCTCTTGCCTCAACCTCCCAAGTAGCTGGGACTACAGGTGCCCGCCACAATGCCTGACTATTGTTTTGTTGTTGTTCTCATTGTTGTTTAGCAGGCCCAAGCCAGGTTTGAAGCTACCAGCCCTGAGGCCAGTGCCCTAACCACGGAGCCCATGATAAATTTTTTAAAAGCCACTTATTGACCACAGCAACTAACCTCCCCCACCGATGACTATGAGGTAAAGGTGTCATCAGTAAATATCCATCTGAGCTTAGTTATTAGAGTTATCTGCTTCTGTATTCTTTCATGAAAAACCTATGTGACCCGTGCTGTGCGTTTCTAACACGTAACTTGTGCACATGTGTGATTAGTGTGTGTGTGTTTTGTGCCTCTAACTATCCCATTATCTTCTCTGAAGTTGGGTCAGTTCTTGTATTTCTGTTTCTGTTCATCAATACTTCTGCTTCAGTTTTTCTATCTGTACCAAAACCTTAGTGTATTTGTTTTTAAGGTTAACTCTTATTCTAATTTATAGACAATTAGATTATTAGACATTCTAATCTTATATTTAGAAAGAGGTAACAAAACTCTGCGACTATTGAATCTTAGAAGACACAACTGAAATAATTCACATACCATATTTAGCATATTCCTAGGAAACAGAAGCTGTGCTTCTGCTTAAGTTTATCAATCATATTACTACTAACAGAACATTATTATTTTTATACATGCATATTTAAATATATTTGAAAGCAATGTTTAGTCAATATTACACTAGGTAAGGAAGAAGGAACACATAAAATTTAGTGCTATTGATATAGTCAAAAAATTAAATTTACACTATGGATTATATGTCCATATTGATTGATAGATATTACATATCAAAGGAAGACTTATTTAAACATCTAGCATTAAATATGTAAAATATCTAATGTTAGAACAGTATCTAAAACCAATTTCAGTATTATGAAATCTCTGGAAATAACTAAATCTTTTGTCTCATTTTTAGCCCATGTAAAATGAACCCATACATATTTATTAACCAGATATATGTGCAATAAAAATCAATCAAACCTAATAAAGATTTTCTATATCTTTTCTTGTAAAGGTGTTATAAAGCACTATTATTATATATCAGAAAATCATTATTTGTTTGAAAGTCTTACTGAAGAGACACAACTAAGAATATTTTACATGAAGAGGCAAAATCATGATTTTTTTTATCATGTGAACAGTTTATTAAGAATTAAACAAAGGTATGATGTGACACAGTACAAG
Organism: Arctocebus calabarensis; assembly: GCA_963573935.1. Taxonomy (NCBI): domain Eukaryota; kingdom Metazoa; phylum Chordata; class Mammalia; order Primates; family Lorisidae; genus Arctocebus; species Arctocebus calabarensis. The sequence goes on from CAUYON010168432.1 coordinate 90,729, forward strand.
CAAGACACTCGAGATAGGTATAATAGTACTACTCACACAAAAACTTAAATTTCACCTCGAAAAAAATCACAAGACAAAAGAGAAAGCAATTTCACTGTTATAAAAAAGATATTTCATGCAAAGTATTAACTTTGC
>CAUYON010168435.1:0-14046 GCA_963573935.1 Arctocebus calabarensis
TTATATAGTGATCAAGAAAATGCCATGAAGGCTATCTGTAACAGTACGATGAAAACATTTCTGAATGTATATGAATCGTGCCCTATGATTGCACCAATGTACAGAATTATGATTCAATAAAATTATAAAAAAAAAATAAAAAAATAAATAAATTTAGGATTTACAAAAAAAAAAAGAAAAAGATGGTGGAATAATATTTTTACATATTAACAGGCATATTTCATGCCTGATATTTCCTTATTACCCCATTTTGGCATTCAGGTTAAAAGGTGATCCATCTCTGTTTTGAGAGTAGAACGCAGAACACAAAAGAGCTGGTTCTTAGTTTTTAAAACTTAAAAGTCAACAAATATGTGATAACTCTCTCTGCCCGAGAGAATAGAAAAAATTCCCTAAATCATGGGAGAAAGAAAGAAGTAAGGAAACCGAGGAAGCTTGACTGTACCTCTGGCCCATTCCCTCGGCAAGGCAGGTCTAGTGTGAGAGAAGAGAATCTGGACAGGTCTGGGAGGGACAGAGTGGCCTCCACATGCCTCTCTCCATGGACGCCCCAGAGCAGCAGTCTCCAGAACATCCCCGGGCTCCAGGCTGGCAAGGATGCAGCAGAACAGACGAGCCCGGGGTGAGCTCAAACCATTTCTTACAGCCACAGATTGCTGCAGAAACATCAGTTTCAGGTCTGCCCCCAAACAGCATGAAATTATAAATAAGCTTAGCCAGACAGTGTGAAGGTCAAAACTCAGGATGAGATGGTCAGAAACACAAAGAACATAGGTGTAACCATGTGTGCCAACAATTAAAGAATGGGCAGAGTTAAGGATGCCTGGTGGCGACCAGCACCACTAAAACCACAAACCAGTACACCTGGGCCCCTCTCCGAGAAGAAAAAGATGGAGGGAGGTGGGAGGACATCCTGAGTGTCAGCATAAAGGACTCAAAACTCCCATATGCCACATAAACAGATGTGTCTCTCTAAAATATTAGGATAGCAGATAAACAGTTCTCCACACGCACAATTATTTTATCATTTGAGTTCACAAGCATGTGCCTTTAAAAAATCAAGGAGCAGAGCACAGAGTGAGAACAGGAGGCACTGGGCGGGTTTGGGCTCATGACCCTCTGTCCTGAAACCCATCTGGGGCTTCTTCACTTCCATTTGACGTCACCCCACAGAGCTAGTGTCTCTTTTCTATCGTCAGTTGCCAGGGTCTTGTCAGACTTAAAATGTCAGGGGCGCACCTTACCCTCACACCAACAGGGCTCCAGTAGCATCACAGGGGATTCTAGCCTGTCCACCTCAGGTCTGATTACTCATTATGACACACTGGGCTTTCAACAATGAGGACAAAAATTACGAAGCTGGGTACAGGCAAGAAGAAGCACACCTGAAGAGCCAAGGCAAGCTCTAGAACCCTAGGCAGGCAGGACTCGGGCCTGGGAATGATCAGACAGAGAACTGAAAATGACTACAATTAATATGTCGAGGACTGTCATGGAAAAAGTAGAAAATATGCCACAAATGACTGATGAAGCAGAGAGATGGAAGCTCTAAAGAAGAACTAAAGAAAATGCTGGAAATCAGAAGCATCATGGAGGATTTAGACACACTGAACAGGATTCTGCACATGACCAACACAGTGACCTAAAGACCCCTAACTAGAAGGTGAAATGCAGAGGGAACTTTCAAGAACCGGGGGACAATTTCATGAGGTATAGCACATGCACAAATGAAATGCCAGAGGGAAAAGAACATAAAATGGACCAGAAGAAAATGTAAAGTAATAACAGCTGAGAATTTTCCAAAATTAATGACAGGGACAAAACCTACAGATCTAGAAAGCTCAGAGAATTATGAACAGGATCAATATAAAAAAAATCTATATCTAAACATCTTGTATTCAAACTGCAGAAAACCAAACAAAACCAAAATAAAACAGAGCGAGGTGGCCTGGAGCAAGACACAAAACACTTCCAGAGGAACAAAGATAAGAATTTCAGTGGACTTCTTTTTAGAAATCATATAACCAGGAAGATAATGAACGAAATATTTAAATATGGAAAAGAAAATCGCCCCACCCTATAGAATTCTAGATTGGCAAGATTATCTTTCAAAAAGGAAAGAGATGTAAAGACGTTCTGGGCCAAACAAAAACTGAGGGAATTCCTGGCCAGCAGACCTACTCTGCAAAAAGATACGATGAAAACATTTCTGAATGTATATGAATCATGCCCTATGATTGCACCAATGTACAGAATTATGATTCAATAAAATTATAAAAAAAAAAAAAAGATAATGCTATAGACCAGAAACTGGAAAACACATAACAAAGGATGTGCAATACACAAAGAATAAATGAAGGGAAAGCAAAATACTTTATTTTTCTTATTCTTTCTTGGTCTAAAGGACAATAGGGGCTCGGCGCCCACATAAAAGCGGTTACAGCATCAGCCACATACACCAAGGGTAGCGGGTTCGAACCCAGCCCAGGTCACCTAAACAACAATGACAACTGCAACAGAAAATAGCCGGGTGTTGTGGTGGGTACCTATAGTCCCAGCTACTTGGAAGGCTGAGGCAAAGGAATCACTTAAGCCCAAGAGCTGGAGGTTGCTGTGAGCTGTGATGCCACAGCACTCTACCAAGGGTGACAAAATGAGACTCTGTCTCAAAAAAATAAATAAATAAATAAAAGATGATAGGTTTTTTAAAGCAAAAATAGTAGAAATATATCAAGTGATTATAGTATATAGAAAAGTTAAATGCATGACAACAATGGTAAGGGAAGCACAAATGTGAAGTGGGGGTACTTGTTACAAGATACCGTACTCTGCATGAAGGGGTACTGAGATTAGTTACACATGTACATTGTGAACTTTAGGGCAACAGCAAAAAATTAAGCATAAATAATATGCTGAGGAGATAGAGTCATAGAAAATGCTTGATTAAAACCAGAGAATGCAGAAAAAAAGAATAGAAAAATGAAAAATAGAAAAACAAGAACAATGAAAAGGAAAAAGTTACAAACAGAGTGGATATTAATTCACACTGTGAATTCACATTATACTGTGCCTATAATCACTGTAATAGAGAATGATGTTAATACACCAAATGAAAGACTGAGATTGTCAATGGATTAAAAAAAGACCTGGGGTGGTAGGATTACAGGTGTGAACCACTGTGCCCAGCCCAAGATTTTGAGGTTGCTGTGAGCTATGAGTGCTCTCTACAGAAGATGACCAAGTGAGACTGTGTCTCAAAAAAAGAAGAAGAAAAACCTAGGGGAAAGGGGAAGAAGCTTCTAGTAATCATCCCTCTGCACAGATGCCAAATTCATAATTGCGAACTCAAGTAAGCACCTTCAGAAGAGCCAAAAATGAGGAAAATGATCACGCTACCTAATATTAACATTATATCAAGGAAAGAAGCACTAAGAGGGCAGAAAAGACAATCTTGTATTTCCTATGGCACCCTCCCCCAACCCCCTACCATGCTGCACCAGCACAGCCAGTGGAGGGAACATAGTGAAGTGCTATAGGGCTTGGCACTGAAACTCAGAGCCCCTCCTCCTGGCACAGGGGAGCACAGCACAGGACAGAATTCTACTAGTGCCCACAGAAGGAGGATTAAGACTCACCCAGCTAGAGGGAAATCATCCACCCTGAAACTCAAGTTCTCTCCAGCCCTACCACTGGCTGACATGAGTAAATACATGTGACAGTCTGACCACAAAGGCTGCAGTCCTCGGGCAAGTCCTGTAGCTGTGCAGGCTCAGAGCCAGTGGACTTGGGGTGCACGTGACCCAGTGAAACACCACCCTCAACTGTCAAGTCAACACCTGTGTCACCCTTCCCCCAATGCCAGACAGTAGAGTTTGGGGAGAGTCTTCTTCCACTTGGGAAAAGGAAAGGGAAAAATTTAGAGGACTTCATTTTGCAGCTTGGGTACCAACTTCACCATAGTAAAATAAATTACCAAGCACACCCCTGAAGTTCCCACTCGTCTCATCCTAAATTCTTACACGGCTTTACTGGATCCACCCTAGCCTAGAAGGAAACATACTGTCCTGAGGGAAAAAACTTAATCCTGGCAGGATTCATCATCTCCCAATTAAAGAGGCCTGGGGTTTTGAATAAACATCAGAGGTAGCCAGGAACAGTCACCACTGGCTTTGGGTGAGCCTGGGCTGCCTACAGGTGTGACCTGGGGCTGGTGGCTAAGAGGGAGTGCCCACATCACTCCTCCACCAACTCCAGCAGCTCAGCACAGAGAGTGAGGGGGAAAAGTGAGAGACTTTGCTTGATAATTCAGAGAATTTTCCTTTATTTCACCCAAGTCCACTAAGGTGTAAGTCCTAGCAGTAGTAGCCCTGAGCCACCCCCAGTGCTGATACAGCTACAATGACCAAAGACTTATATCACAGCACTCAATTTCCTTTGAATATCTGAAAAGGGTTCTCAAGGACAGGTTGAAATGAGTTTAGACTTTAAAGAATATAATAAATATTTAGCCCTTCAATTACCAGACATTAACAAACATCCACAAGCATCAAGAATATCCAGAAAGACATGACCTCACCAAATGAACTAAGATACCAGTAATCATTCCCAGAGTGAAGGAGATAGGTAAACTTTCAGAAAAAGAAATCAAAATAAAGGCCTGGTGTAGTGGTTCACACCTATTATCCTAGCACTCTGGGAGGCCAAAGAGGATAGACTGCCTGAGCTCAGGAGTTCGAGACCCTGCCTCTAAAAAAATAGCCAGGCATTGTGGCAGGCACCTGTAGTCCCAGCTACTCAGGAGGCTGAGGCAAGACAATCACTTGAGCCCAAGAGTTTGAGATTGAGACTCTGACTCAAAAAAAAGAAAAAGAAAAGAAAAAATAATCAAAATAGCTGTCCTGAAGAAATTCAGTGAACATTAAGACAACATAAAGAAGGAATTCAGGAGCCTATCAGAGAATTTTACCAAAGATATTGAAATAATGAAAAATAAAATCAAACAAAAATTCTGCATCTGAAGAATTCAATAAACAAATTAAGAAATACATGTCTCTCAGCAGAATTGACCAAGCAGAAAAAAATAATTAATGATCTTGAAAACAGTCTATTTGAAAATACAGAGTCAGAAGAGAAAAAGGAATAGAAAAGAATGAAGTATGCCTACAAAATATAGAAAATAGTCAAGAAATAGAAAATAGTCCCAAAAGGACAAACCTAAGCTTTATTGGACTTAAAGGAGGTAGAGAGAGATATTGAGGTAATATCTTTATTCAAGAAAACAATAACAGAGAACATTCCAAACCTAGAGAAAAATATGAATATTCAGGTATAAGAAGGTATAAAGACTGCCTAAAAACACTCAAAAAAAAAGACTACCTAAAAGCACTAAATAATCAAGCACCTAATGGTCATAGATAAAGGAAAAAGGAGGAGGAGGTGGAAGAGGTGAAGGAGAAGAAACAACCTCTCTTTGGACTTAACATGCATGATAGACCAAATGGACCTAATAGATATTTACAAGATATTTTATCCAATAGCTACTGAATACACATTCCTCTCTTCAACTCTTGATCATTCTCAATGATAGATCAAATGTTAGGCCACAAAATAAGTCTCAAAAAATAAACAAAAAAAAATTGAAATCATACCAAGTATTCTCTCTGACAACTATGGAATAAAAGTAGAAATTAATAAGAAGAGGAATATCAGAAAACTTACAAACACAAGGAAAATAAAACAATACACTCCTGAATGGCCAGTGGGTCAATGAAGAGAAACTATTAGAGCTAATAAGAAAATTCAGTACAGTTTGCAGGTTACAAAATCAACATATAAAAATCAGTAGAATTTTCACATGCCGACATTAAACAATCTGAAAAAGAAGCCAAGAAAGTAATCCCATTTACAATAGCTACAAATAAAGTGAAATACTAGGAAGAAACCTAGCCCAAAAAAGTGCAAGATTTCTACAATGGAAACTATAAAACATTGATGAAAGAAATTGAAGAGGACACCAAAAAATTGGAAGAATCAATATTATTAAAATGTCCGTATTTTAATAATCTACAGTTTCGATGCAATCTCCTTGAAAATGCCAATGATGTGCTTCACAGAAGAAAGAATATTTCTGAAATGTATTTAGACTTCAAAACACCTAGAATAGCCAAAACATCCTAAGCAAAAGGATCAGACCTGGAGGAATCACATTACCTGACTTCAAATTATACTACAGAGCGGAGATAACCAAGACAGCATAGTATCGGCATAAAAACAGACACATAGACCAATACAACAGAATCAAAATCACATAAATGATGCTCTTGGACAATATTGAATTAAACTAGAAATACATAAAAGAAAGATAGCTGTAATATATTCAAATGTTTGAACATAAAACAGGACACTTCTAAATAACATGTGAAATAAAGAAGTCTCAAGAGAAATTAAAAATATTTTGAACCTATTGCAAATGAAATTTGAAGTTGATAAATATAATTTATCAAAATTGTGGGAAACATCAAAGGAGTGCCTAGAAGGAAATTTACAGCATTACATACGTATGTCAGAAAAGAAGAAAAACCTATCATAAATCCCTTTCACACTAGGAAACTGAAAAGAGAGGAGCAACTTGAACCTAAAGCGAGCAGAAGAAAACAACATTTAGAGCACATATGATTGAAATTGAAAAGAGAAAACAATTGAAAAAGTCAATAAAACCCAAAGCTGGCTCTTTGAAAAGTTCAAAAAACTGAATGTAATTCCCATCAGCCTAACCAAAACAGAGAAAGAGAACACAAATCTACATCAGAAGTCCATGAGGGGTTTTCATCATAAAACTTGTGAGTATCAAAAGGATCATAGAGGAATATATGAACAACTCTGTTTATTTTTTGATAATGTAGATAAAATAAAACAAGCCCTTGAAAGACACAACCTACCAACATTTACACAATAATAATCTGAATGGGCTTATATCTATTAAATTGAATAATAATTAATACTCTTTCAAAACAAAACAAAGCAAATCTGACCCAGATAATTTCAGGGGTGAATCTTACCAAAAATTTAAAGAAGAAATGGTACTGAGTCTTCACAATTACATCCAGAAAACAGAAGCAGAGAAATTACTTCCTAAGTTATCCTATGATGCCATCACTCTAGTGCCAAAAATGCCTTGTAAGTCAGTACAAGGAAGGGAATCTATAAACCAATCTATTTTATGTCCACAGATGTGAAATTGTCTTCAAAATGTTAGCAAATTGAATCAAACAGAGTACAAAAACAATTACATTCCACAACCAACTGGAATTTATTTCAAGTATGAAGCATTAGTTGGACATTTGAAAATAATCAGTATAATCTATCACATTATCTAAAGATGAAAAATGATACAATCTTATCAACTGATGCAGAGAAAGGATTTGATAGAGCAAATTCATGAAAATCCATGAGTCTAGAATGCAACTTGCCTGTTGTTACCCCATGGGGTGGAGATGTAAAGAAACCAGAGCTCATGGTCTAAAAAATTGGCTAAAGAAAGTGGTCTAAAAAATTGGCTAAAGAAAGGAAAACAACCACACTTTTACCTTACGTAATCTTAAGAACTATTCGTTAGTTGAAAATTTAGAACAACAATGTGCAAAAGGAATAGAATTAGAATATAACTACCCTGCAATTCCTAATGGAATAGGTAGGGCAATAATTTCTAGTGGCTGAAGTCTTTTAGGCAAATGGCTGATGGGGAATTTTATAATAGGAGGATCATACTGCCCTTATCAAACGTAATATTAGAAAATAATTCTGTTCCTCCCTTGTAGTGCAAAAAGCAGTATGTGATGATGCCATTTGCAAAATTTCTTACCAGTGGTGGATTTTAACCTGACCCAGCCTTTTGGTAGAACCACCAGCTTATAGGAAACAGACAGGAAATGAGAATATATAAAATGTCATGAAAGGGGTGAAATCAGCAAGAACCAGTATTCAGGAAAGACTACAGGACAAATGATCTGGCTTCTTCAACAAATAAATTAAAAGGCAATAAAAAGAGGAAGGGAAAAATCAGAAGGAGACAAGAAATATATCAATCGGCTGCAACAAACAGACCTAATAAGCCACTGAGAACTTGGGTGAGATATCAAGGAAAACTGAAACAATACCTTTTGGTAGTTTAAGAAATCGTTAATTCATCTAGGAAGGATAAAGCACTGTTACTATGTTTTAAGAACAGCCCTGTCTGTTAGAGTTACTATTGAGAATGGATGACGTGACATGAGGTCTGGAGTTTGCTGCACCATTGGGGCTGGGATAGACCAGAGACAAACTGGTCATGAGGATGATGGTTCCATTAGGTGATGGCTGCAAGAGGGGCTGGACATACTGTTTTCGACTCGTGTGAATGTACGTTTGAAATTTTCAATCATAAAACATTCAAATTCTGTCAGTTACTCCTCTGTGCCTGCCACATCTGCCATGGCTCCAACGTGGTATGTGTTCCCTCACGGTCAGTGATAATTGTTCACTGCGTACCAAATCCAGTCTCCAGAGAGTGTGCACATGTGTGAGTTTGTGTATTGTGCCAGGATTGAGCTTAATGACCAGCAATAATTTATGGGGTAGATAAATGTACAGTTAGTATCTCTCTTATTCAAGGCTGTCCACCTCTCAATTTCAAACCATGTAAGAGAGTAGTCTTATTTTTCTGTAAGTATAGTATCTTATAATTGTGGGATTACATATCCTGAGGGAGGTGAGAACATTTTCAATGAACCTTGAATGTACATGTAAACCATGGTTGTAAAAAGAAGATTACATTTGTTAAAGAAATATCGACTCTAATCTGGTTTCACAATCCAGTTTCTAGCACACTATGAACCAGGCAATCTATTCATTAGGGATCTAGGCAGTCATACAGAGATTCACAGGGCCACTGGGTGGTGGAGAAAGATTGAGCACGTTAGCCTTTCTAGCAATTGCAGGGAGGTACAGGGAGAAGAAGAAAGGATATCGACTCTAAGAAAATGCGTTACATTCTCCTGCTTCATGAAGAACTCACAGGAGTTTGCAGGTAGATGAGTCTCTGCCTGACGGGAGGAGGGTGACGGCAGGGAAGAACTCGGCCACCCGGGGTGGAGCCTGAGTCAGATCCCAGAGGAAGGGCTTTGTCAGTGTTGTTGCTTGTTCGCTTGTTTGTTATAATCACTTCCTCCTTGTGAGTTCAAGGAATGAGAACCACATACCAGGGTCTCGTCTCTGACACACGAAGGGAGTCAAATTTTGCTAATGTGTTGGAATTCTGCAACATTCTCAAAGCCTGAGAAGTTCCTATACCATGACTATTTAAATATGTTTTTAAACCGTCTGACTGAACAAGGACTGTAGGTGCATGATAATTATACCGAGTACAGATGGCTGCAGGGTGAACAGTAGATCTACCTCCCCTATAGAAGCCCACTATGTATAGTGTCTTGTTTGTTCTTCCAGAAAAATTTAGCATGTGTATATAGCCCCAATTTTACACACATTTTTTACATTATCCACTGTTCAGTACCTTGTGCTATTTTTAACTTAGTATCTATAGATACCATTCCATGTCAGCACATGCAGATCCTTCTATTCCTTTTAAAGGCCAGGATTTATGGATGGTTCGTAAATTATAACCCTTTCTTCTAGCTAATTAATTCCGAGTTTTCTCTAATCTTTGGCTATTATAAAAATGTGGCCACCACGCTTCTAATGAAAGTCTTTTGCATGTATGAATATCTGTAAGAAAATATTCTAGAAGTGGAATAGATTTTTAGAAACTATAGATCAATATTATCTAATTGCCACCCAATGATTTTGTAACAATTGATTATCTCATCAACGGATGCCCCAGGTCATTACTTGTGGGCAAAGGGAATGCTGATGTGGTCCCCAAACAACAGCACACACAGCAGGTCAACTCAGTACTTGATATATGCGTTAAAAGTACAGCCTGCCAATTAACTTCTTAGCGTGCTATGTCACGAGAGTGCTCATCTAATGTTTCGACTATTTTCGTGAGTGCTAAGAGAAGCTTACTATGCTATTCAGAGATCAACATTTTATAAAATGAGAAAATCTTAAACTGAAAATCTTAATCAAAGATTAAGGTATGAATAAATAGGCAAATGATCTTATTTTAAAAATGGGCCAAAAATCTGAATAGAATTTTTCCAAAGAAGATATGCACATGACCAATAAGCATATAAACAGTTGTTCAATGTTAGTCATCAGGGAAATGAAAATCAAAATCACACTGAGAAACCTCTTCACACCCTCCAGCATGATTATGATCAAACTGACACAGTAACAAGTGTCGGCAAGGAAGTGGAAACACCAATGCCCATGCATACTACTGGCGGGAATGTAAAATGGTGCAGCCACTTTGGAAAACAGTCTGGTTGTTCCCCCAAATATTAAGTGTAGAATTACCATGTGACCCAGCAATTCTATTCCTAGGTATAGATCCAAGAAAAATGAAAACATATGCACATACAAAAACTTGTACATGAATGTTCATAGCATCATGACTGAGAATAGCCAAAAAGTAGAAACTACTTAATTTCCATCAAAGACAAATAAACAGAATGTGATATATCCATGCAATGGAATATTACTTGACAATAAGAAGTAAGGAAATTATGACACACACTACAACCCGGGTGAACCTTGACAACATTATGCCAAGTGAGAGAAGCGTTCAACAGAAGACCTGTGTGGTTTCATTCACCTGAAATCTACAGAATAGGAAAATCTTTAGAGACAGAAAGTAGATTGGTGGTTGCCAGGGAACGGGGATGAGTGAGTCAGGGAGGGTGAAGGAAAAGTAGAGATCCATGGTATCTTTTGGGGTGACAAATGTTGCAAAATGTATGTGTTGACGGCACAATTCACTGATTATATTAAAAACCTTTCAACACAGTTTAAGTGGATGAATAATATGGTACGTGAATTCTTCTTCGATAAGCAAGAAAGGCTGTCATGTGACAAGTAAAAAAGATTTCCTTCTAGTCTTGAGTATAGTTTGGCTAGATGTTTTCCCAAATTTTAATCCTTATGACAAATAAGAAATGGAAAGCTAATTTATAGTGGAAACTATACAAGTATCCATCTTATTTATGCCAAGTACTCAGGGAAGAATCTGAAAGGCAAGAGTTTTTCTCCTTGACAATCAGAGGCTTTAAATACCTATAGTGCAAAAGTTGCACATGGCCTCTATGCCCCCAAAGCTGTGACCCTCGGGGTAGTCTGTGCATGTCAACCATCACATTTTGTACATGACGCTGGGAGCAGCTGGCATTTCTCTCTCCATCCTTGAGAAGCTCATAGTTGGGAAGCATCGTCCCTGTGGGCGATCAGTGTTGGAGGAGGAAAGAGAGGGAGGAAAAGAGAAAGAAAAAAATGGAACAAAGATGGAAGGGGGACAAAGGAATGTCCTCTTGGATCAGTAGAAATAAAAGGGAATGGCCTTTAAGTATTTGAACCAGACTCAACTGAGTTTTAACAAGCACATAATAAGAAAATGAATGACATAGTTCCCTCCTCCCCAAGCAATGTCTTACAGACACTGAAAGTTCATGCTTACCAAAGCAGATGAAAGGTCAAGGGTGATGGCCTGGGGCTGGAGGCAGCTCCTTTCCTCCCAGTAGCTAACAGGTTATCTTCTTACCTAGAGGAGGGTCTCCCCAGGGCAGGCCCTTCCAAAGCCTGCTTCCTATTGCGTGCAGAAAGGGCCAGTTGGGAATAACATGGTGTGTTAGTTTGCTAAGGCAGTTGCAACAAGGACCACAAACTATGTGGCTTAATCTGTCAGAATTTATTGTCTCACAGTCAATAAATAAAGTCAACTGGAGACCACAAGTCTGAAACAAGGCAGGGCCACACCCCTCCTAAGACGCTATGGAAGGATTGGTTCCAGGCTTTGCTCCTTGACTCTTAGATGGCCGTCTCCTCCCCGCGTTTCCTCACATCACCTTCCCCCTTTTATGAGGACACAGTCATATTGGAATCGGGCCCACCTGAATGATTTCACCAAAACACAACCATCAGCAAAGACCCTATTTCCCAGTAAGGGCACACTCACAGGTACTGAGGCCTAAGACTTCAAGTTTTATGAGCAACACAATTGAACCTGTAACACACAGTGAATACCTACAGAAGGTAAATTTTAAAAAGTCACATAGAACTAAGAATTGAGGGTAGACATCATAAAATTAAACATCAAAACAAAAACTTGAAAACCTTAAACTGAACCGCCCTGCCCTCATTTCCACTTGTCAGAATCTCAAGCCCCAGAAAGTCTGGAAACCCCTGCTTTTAAATTCATCTCTTTCCCATCTGCCCCAGCAACACTTGGGGCCACATTTCACTTTATAGACACAAACCTACCCAGCCAAATGAAGTTGAGAGCAAGCCTACACAGTTGAGACAGGCAACTCTAAAAACATCCTAAAATCAAAACTAGTAGACCCCTGAAATTCCCATAAACTTGAGATTTATTATAAGCCCACCATTCAATGCCCCTTCCTCCTCAACACCGACCAGCTTCCTGGTGCCAGGTGACAGGGTCCACCAGGTGCACTGCACTAACCCGAGCAGGCAGCTGCACGAGGTCCTGGGCTGGGAGTGTCTCTGTACTAAAGTTAGACATACTATTTTACTTTCATTTTCTAGTCTATTTGATTCGATTTGATTCGATTTTATTGAAACAGAATATCACTTTGTCACCCTGGTTAGAGTGTCATAGCATCATAGCTCACAGCTACCTCAAATTCTTGGGCTCAAACTTGCCTCATCCTGCCAAGAAGTTGGAACTACAGATGCCTGCCTCAGCTCTGGCTAATTTTTTTATTTTTAGTGTAGACTGGATCTTACTCTTGCTCAGGCTGGTCTCGAACTCCCACCTTGGCCTCCCAGAGTGTTGGAATTACAGGCATTAGCACCACCCTGGTCCTGACATGCTATTTTAATTCACACCCAACTTTGTAAAACAAGGACTATTCTATCCATTTTACCTGGGTTCAGCCACAGGCCGACTGTGCAGACTCCAGGGCTCTACAGGGAAGGCCTGCAGACAGCTGGGTCTGGCCAGCTAGGGCTTTGTGTGGACAAGCTTGGGCCTTCACTTCTGCTCTACTCTCTTTGTATGAGAGTTCCCCAGAGAAAAAAGGACCAATAAGACATGTATACATGGAAAGAGAGTTATTATAAGGAACTGGCTTACACAGTCACAGAGGCTGAGAAGCCCCACCATCCGTGGTCTGCAAGCTGGTGAGCCAGGAGACCCTGGAGTAATTCAGTCCAAGTTCACGGGCTGAGAACCAAGGAGGCTGATTATGTAAGTCCCAGTCTGAGGGCAGGAGTTGAGATGAAGTATCCCAGCTCACCAAAGGCTCAGCACAAAGGGGAGAAAATTCTTTTTTCCTCCACCTTTTGTTGCATTCCAGCACTCAATGGATTGGATAATGCCCAGAAATTGGGGGCTGGGGGTCTGCTTTCCTGAACCCGCTGACCCAGATGAAGTCGCATCCAGAAATGTCTCGCGGACACTCCCAGAAGCAGCATTGAATCTGGGCACCCTGCGGCCAGTTGTGTTGGTGCATGGAAATCTCCATCACTCTTGTCCAGGGCTTACTCTAGGGCCCGGAGTGAGTGACCACAAATGAATTCAGGGGCTGGGGAGAGACAGAGCACACAGGACCTCGACAATGTAAAGAAAAATCTTGTGTCTCATTTCCTCGCCCTAGTTGAATCTTTCTCTGAGGAGCATCTTGCTCCTCTCTATAGAAATCCTACTTCACTGTTAATATTACAGATAAAAACTCTGTGGGGCCAGGGAATTCGCTTGGCTCACTATTGGTGCTGAGGACAGAAAGAGTGAGCAATAGAACACGTGTTCATGAGTATAAAGGGTGGGACGGGAGGGGCACTGGGGAGGGGTGGGGGGAGCCCAAGACCTGCTGAAGAGCCCAGTTCCCGACCCCCTCTCCCCTCTTCTACATGAGCCAGGAGAATGTCCCCCACTCC